>CM037853.1:213036105-213055791 GCA_021234595.1 Delia radicum
TTTTTAGATTAATGCCTTAAAAAACTTAAAAAAAATGCATTAAAATCTTATTATCTCGAGCCAAGAGACTGGTTTTTATAATTTTTAATTCAGAACGATAGAATTTTTGAATCTTTCTTATACTTATATATCTTGTACTGCAATAACTAATTTTGAATTAATAAAAAATTGTATTTTTGGAGGTTTTTTAAAAAACGGTTTAGCTTACGGGATGTTATCAATTCAACATAAGCCCTATAAAGTATCGGAATAGTGTAAAAAATAGCTGGCAAATATATTTAATAAAAAAAAAAACACCGAATACTCTAATTTAATTTAATTATTAATTTGTCGGTTACAGATTGTCTCAAATTCAAAATTGCAATTTTGGTAAAAAGCCGGATTTTAGACAAACGCTTTTAATATACCGCCCTTTGGACCAAAATACAATTTTTCGTCTGTTGAGTAACGCTTTATGATAAAAACAATTGGTCACGATAGGAATCATCATAACATGATAATATTTATTTTCAGGGGGGTGCATCATATACTTTTTTGAGGCTCTCTAATGTACATATTAAACCTCTGCATATGTGCATTCATATGCCATTACAACTCATTTCCAAATCAAATTTTAATATATCGCATTTGATCAACAAGAGGGTATTAACTCAAAATTTTAAAATTTTCAGTAGAGTCAAAAAACTGTTTATGGCCACATTTTAACAGAACTTAAAAATTCAAACATATCATAATAAGCAAATTCTATTTGAAAATATATATACATTGTTTTTGTTTTAAATTTTACCACTCATTGCAAAAAAATCAATTTTTTGAGTTAATATCATTTTTTTGAAATTTTATCGATTTAAATTTATAGAATAAACCAAATTTTATCAACAAAACAGTATTAACTCAAAATACAACCAAATATAAATAAAACAGTTTGATTATTTTTAACATAAATAAAGGCTCAAATCAAAATAATACCTTTTTTATGAAAATATACGATTTATTTCTATTTGAACTTTTGTATTTACTCGAAATAATACCTTTTTGTTGAAATAAAGGTAACCACTACATTATCATGAAAATGGTCTCAAAAGTGGTTTTCGAGATGAAAGAGTAATCGGAATACGTTGAAATTTTTACAATAGATAGATATTGATGTTGTTAGTTGATTTCTTGAAAAAAAGTGATATTTTAAAAATTTTGAGTTAATACCCTCTTGTTGATCAAGTGCGATATATTAAAAATTTGATCGCTTAAGCAGAAGTATATTAAAAAAGACATACAAGAATTAAACTTACTTTTTTTAAGAGTTTTTTTCAGTTTTTTTTAATATCGAATATTTTAATTTGTTCATTTTTAAAAATTTTATATGAAGAAAACTCCGAAAAAAGGCTATTATCCTACTTTTCACTTTTCTAGTAAAGTAAGATTATTTCAAGTAAAGTTGTACTTGCTTTGGTGTAAAAAAACGCCGATGACATAGTCATACGAAACTAGCTTTTTATAGGAACAAATATAATATATATTGATATTGATATTTTAATAGAGCAAATCGGAAAATGTGGCTAAAGCAGTGGGCATGGCAATAAATGCTGGATATACACATATTGATTGTGCCTATTTGTACCTATTTGGGCCTCTACTTTTTATTATGTTTATTAATGATCTTTTTGATATTTTGTCTAACAATATGTGCTTTCCTTTTGCGTTTGCAGATGACGTTCAGATTCTATTTAAGGGAGATAGGCAAATCCCTGATGTAATGCAGAATATGATTGATTATACTGCTAATTTACTTGGCAATTGGATGTCTTCGAATTATCTTTATGTTAATTATAGTAAATCTAAGGCTATGTTATTTGGTGATAGTGATATTTATAACTTTACTATTAATTTAGATGGTAATGCAGTTGAATTTGTAGAAAAATTTAAATGTCTTGGTGTGATTATAGATTCCAAGTTAAGTTTTCAGGATCATGTCAATGCGGTTGTTTCTAAAGTTAATTTTACTTTGAGAAAGTTGTATAGCTTGGATGTTATACTACCATTTAATGTCAAGCTTAAGGTTGTTCATGGGTTGATTATGCCAATATTTTTATATTGCTTAGAGGTGTACTCTGGAGCTTTAGGTTATGTGATGAAGAAGCTAAGATTGGCTTTTAATCGTGTCATGAGATATTTATACTCTCTTAGATTGCGTCATCACATTTCGTCTTATGTTTAAAATTTTTGGGATGTTCGTTCGATAATTTTGTTCAAATTAGGTGTATTTTACATTTTTTTAAAATATATAAATTGCAAACCCCGAAATTTTTGTATAATTTTTTTAAATTTGGTAGATCTACTAGGAATAGACAATTGGTTATTCCGAAACTTACACCACTTTTGGGGCGATCTTTTTTTGTTAGAGTTGCCCGTGAGTATAACAAATTACCACTTACTTTAAAATCGTTCGATTTTTCTATTAATACGTATAGGAAGAAAATTTTTCTATTATTTTCACGAGACACTTGATTTTTTTAGGTTTGGGGGTTTTTGTTTTTAACTAAGGCTTGTTCATGTTTTTTTTTTTCGTAACATTGGGGACTTAATAAATAAATAAACTATTATCACTCCTTTTTTTTTATATTTCTTGTTTATTTTTAATAATATTGTATTTTAATTATTATCTCTTTCTTATTATTTTATTTATGTATATCAAATTTTATTGTTTACTTTGTATAATTTAGTAGAAATTTGTAACCGATTATGGCCTTCAGGCTAGGTTATTGAAATGAATAAATAAATTAAATTAAATTAAAGAAATAGGCAAAGTTCTAAAAAATAAAATAAAATCTGGTGTGATAACTAGGTATGAAACCATCACTAATATTAAAATAAATATAAGCTAAAATTTGTTTGATTGCTTTAGAGATAGATTGTTTATTACCAGTAAACTCTGGAATACTTTTCATGATTCAGAAAATGTGTGTTCAGCATGCTCGCAAACTTTAAAGGATTTGGATCTTGAATATTTGGATATGTATTTAATGCATTCTCCCATGGGTTTTAAATATGGCAAGAATTTGTTTCCAAAGTGTGATGATGGTAAACCGGCATTCAGTGATGTCGATTATGTGGATACCTGGAGAGCTATGGAAGAGCTGGTAAAAAATAAGATGTGTAAAAGTATTGGCATTTCCAATTTTAATGAAAAGCAAATTCAACGGTTACTTAACAATTGCAAAATTATACCACAAACTTTACAAATAGAAGTACATCCATATTTGACACAAAAAGATTTAATATATTATGCCAAATGTTATGATATATGCATTACAGCTTATGCTTCCTTGGGATCACCCAGAATACATTGGGCTAATCAAACAAATGAACTAGTTCTTTTAAAAGATTATAAGGTGTTTTTTTTTTTAATTAAGTTTTAAGTATATAAAAGTTATACTTACTTTTAAAATTATTTTTTAGATTCTGCAATTGGCTAAAAAACACAATCGTACTCCTGGGCAAATATTACTACGTTATCAAGTCCAAGTAGGCCATGCTACTATACCTAAATCAATTGATAGAGAACATATTCAAGAAAATATAAACGTTTTTGATTTTGAGCTTTGTCCTGAAGATATTAAAAATATTGAAAGTTTAAACCATAATTTACGTTATTTCGAGTTTTCGGGGTAATTAACAAATTACAATAATTAAAAAAAAAATGTTGGTTAAAGTATTTTTATTTTTAAGATCTTATGGCCATCCTTATCATCCATTCAAAAATCCTGAGATGAAAAAGAAATATTAAATTTTGAATTTAGTGTGTATATTCAATACTTTTTCGATTTACATATATACTTAAATTTTATTAATTCTCTGTGTTGATGTACGAAATTTAGAAAATATAGGTAATTTTTGGAAAATAAAAACAAACATTTGAGCTCACTATTTTTTTTTTTAAATTATGTTTAATCCTAGTGCTGGAGTAATCCATGCTACAGATTTGATTCAAGAAAAAATAAGTAGAATGATAGGAGAAAGAAACAAAATCAACGCTGCAAATTCGCTGTAAGACGATCGATTATCGTCCACTTTTCAAAGTTGAATTCGAAAGGCATTTTTTATGTGGTTACAGTTTTACATCGTATAGTTCAAATTAATAGATCAAAATTAATAGAGTAATCCGTTATCTATTTTGTTTAAGGAGACTTAATCGTACCCATATGACGCCGTATGTTTCTAGATTCTTAGGTTGTCCATTTTCGAACTATGTTAAAGTAAGGACTATACTTTATTTTTATAAGATTAATCATAATGATGACCTTGTATATTTGAATTCGTTTTTTTCTTTTGGCCATTCTATGTGAGGGTAGCTCATATTTTAATCACTTGCCTACAGAGCTCAAGTCCTTAGAATTACCATTCTACACTTTTAAACGCAAAATTTTGATCTATGCTCAAGGTAATGAGTTATAATATTTTTGACATTTTAATGGAACGTCTGATTGTAATTATTCATTGGTTTACAGTGCCTTTAGATTGTTTTTCTCTTCTTTCTTTTAACTTCTAATGTTTTTACTATTTTATAATATATCTTTATTTCTCTTTTTTTTAATATTATATTGTTATTTATATTTTTGTTTTATATAATACAGTAGTCTTGAGTTGTAGTTATTTCTTAGCCATATATGGCCCTTTGGGCTCGGTTAAATCCAGAAGAGTAAAAATTACTCATTTCCAAAAAATTTTTTGACAACTTTGAAATTAACTTCAAAAAGTGGACGATAATCGTCTTTTTTATTAGATTTATTTTGTCAATAGCAGCACATATATTGCAATATGGTACAACTTTCCAAGTTGTGCAAACATATTCTGGCATATGATGAAAAACGATCGTTTTCAAATCGATAGTTTTTGAAATTTCAATCCCATAAATTTCGTATTGTTTTAAATTTAAAAAGAATTAACCAATGTAGTCGATTTTCCAAATTAAAGCAATCACAATATAATAAAAAAAAAATAATAATATAAAATAAATTGCAAAATTGATGATTAATAAGTATTTTGTTAATGCTCGGGCAATTCTGGAGGCTTTAGCTTTTCTAAAATTTCGGGTTCTGATAAGATCTTTAGCCAGATCGAAAAACATGTATCAACCTAGCTAATATATAACTTTGCTTTATTTTCAGTATTCACTTTTAAAGTTTTGTATTCAGTATTCACTTTTAAAGTTGTGATTCTAAGCCGAATCGATCGAAATCAAAACCAATCGTTTTCATCACATGATTGACGGTGAATGTGTTAAATTGAAGGTTATAACTTATTTTTTGCAAAATCATCATGTGATAAGCTATACTATATTAATAATAATAATCGCTTGTTCGAGTCATTTCGGAACAAAAACCTCCCGCATGAAGTGAATTTTCCAAAAACGCATATTTTCACGTTTTTACTATTAAAGTTCATTAGTGGAACAAAATTACAGGGAATTTTTTACAATACTTTTTTCCAGGGAAGAGGAATACCGCTAAAATACCGTCTCATATATGGGCAGGGGCTCCACTGTCTATTCTGAAGCTTATCAATGACAGTAGTGTATCCAACTCTATTGATTCATTGGAGCATCGTCGGAATGTGGGTTGTGTGACACTTTTCTATCGATATTACCATGGGAGATGCTCATCTGAGATAAGTGAACTTATTCCACGAGCCCGAAGTTTTATTCGTAATACTCGCTTATCTAGTAGAGCACATCCGTTTGTAGTTGATTGTCCTGTGTTTCGCACAACGCATTACAGAGAAAATTCGTTTTTTAGTCGAACGATTCATATGTGGAACAAACTTCCTCGCAGAAGTCTTCCCTGTTACTTACAATTTAGAAAAATTTAAATCAAATATCCACAAACACTACTCCCTCTTTCCTCCTTCCCATACCCTATTTTCCTGATCAATACAATGCACTGCATGAGTAGGGGGCATCCCCTGAGTATTGGTTAAATTATAAAAAAACTGACTACCGTTATCCGTAAAATACCGTCACCGATATAATTAAAATATCAATACCCTTAAAATACCGTTAACGAATACAGTTGTCGCTATAATACCGTTACCGAAATAATTGAAATAGCGTTATCCTTAAAATACCGTTACAGAAATAATCTAACAAAATCTGAACTAAAAATTGCTTTAAATAGATATACTTTCCCAAAGTATGATCATAAAACTCGGGCATAAGGGGGCTAAAAATATCGGTGTACATTAACATTACCTGAATAACTAAAGTAACGTTACCCTTAAAATACCGTTACCGAAATAACTGTAAAAATCGTTATCCCTAAAATAACACCGAAATATCAAAATATCGTTACTGCCAAAATACCGTTACCTAAAATAAATAAAATACTACCGAAATAACTGAAATATCGTTACCCCTAAAATACCGCTACCGTAATAAAAGAAAATAGCGTTACACGTTACCGATACCCGCATTCGAATCGGTTACCATCCAAGCTTTTTACGTAATATACTGTTGTTCTGCGTATTAAGTTGCCCATTCGTTATTATCTTTTTTTCTCGAAATGCGCGAAAGCCGTCAAACTTAAACGCGCTTTGAAAACAGTTTTGATTTTTATTGTGCAACATGAAATATTATACAATCTAGTGGCAAATTTGTGCAACTTCGATTTTTGCTGTTTATGTTTGTGTAAATTTTTAGGTTATATTAAATTAAATATTGTGGGTATTTTGTAGCAAATATGTTGGAATTTATTGTATGTTGTGTGGCAAAACGATAAAAATACTGTGCCATTATATTGGACATAATAGCTCTGTTCGACTTACATTGCCGCAGCTACCTAATTTTTCCATAAAGCGTTTTTATTGTAAAATTTGTTTGTACATTTTTGTTTCGAGTGAATTGGGTTCCCGCGTGAACCCGCGGTAACGACGTCGCGACGTCAAACAAACCTAATGCAATGTATGGGCACTAGTGTCGCAAAAAAAACGCGTAGACAGAATTGTTAGAACTGCCGCATTCGTTTTCTGTTCTTAAAACATTTGTGTTACCCTGTATGTTATTTATTTACTTTTTGATATACAATAATAACCTTTGGTTTGTTTATATTTTTGTTAAAAACTAGACTTGGGCAATCTAGTTCGTTTGGGTGAGCCCTCATTCTAGTTCGATTGAACTGAATGAACTAGGTCGCTCTTCTAGTTCAATCGATCTTTGACAGTTTTGTTCAATCGTTTGTTAATTTTTATGCGAATTATTCATATTAGACACCTCTTTTTAATATGAATAATTTGAAAAAAAAAACAAAATTAAACTCAAAAGCAACATAAAGAAAAGAAATATTACCCAAATACCAAAAAAGAACGAAAAGAGCGAAAGACCTAAAAGAGCTGAAGATTGAGAACTAGCTGACTAGTTCAAAGTAAAGACTAGTTCAATTGAACTAGGTCGTACACGAACTACACTCTATTAAAAACTTTATTTTCTACAAAATATACAAAAATGAATGATGTAGTACGTGGAGAGGCCTCTGAATCAGAAGATGAGGCTTTAAGCTTAACTCTGAGCCAAAAGGTAAGCAATTTGGTTTGTTTTTTTTGTCCAATATGTAAAATTTTGTTTGTTTTTAAAGAGGGTATTGGCTGCAGAGGTTTCAGGCGAGGCTTCGGAATCGGATGAAGGTATGTGATTGATCAAAGTTAAAATCTTAAGTTAAATTGGCAATTATTTTAGATTTATATGATAAAAGTTTGGACAGCAGCATGGAATGCAAAAGTAGTGTGGATTCTCTGTACAATAATAATTTGTTACAACGAAAGTTGAGTAAGTATATATGTAAAACAACAATTTTGGGCTTAAGTGTAGATTAGTAACATAACTCCGATTCATTTCTCAACTTTTACCTCAAAAAGGGTTTTTTAAGCTGGCATTCTGTAGAACGATCGACGATTATAGTCCACTTTATAAAATAATGTTAGCAATTTTGGTAATAAAAAACAACAATTAACCATCATTTAGTTTAACGTTTTCGTAAGTGACGTCGTCAAAACGATAGCAATTTGGGTATCGTTTTGAACCAAACGTTATCATTTTTCTTAAAGTATCTGCCCCAGATTGTATTTTTTTTCTTGTCTGTAAGGAAATTATGTTCCATAGACTGAGTAATAAATAAAAATGGGGGAATGGCATTAAACTTAAATGTTTAATTATCTCAAATATTTTAGAGAGCTTTAATATGATATAACTAATTGAATTTTTTGGGATAATTGAAAAAAATATTCCAACTTTAATGCCCTGCCCATCCAGGGGGTGTTGCCGACAACAAAACAAATGTTGGTTTGAAATCAGCTCAAAAAGTAATATTCAAGGTATAAATAAATCTGAGCTATGTAACTAAACTTGTTCCAAATTTTGCCTTAAAAAAAATACACTCTATTTATCCGATTCGTTTTACAAATTCGTATTGTAATCCTTTTTATTCCAGTTGAAAACAATTTATCAATTTGGCGAAGTTTAAATATGTTTGTTAAAAATCTTGTTACCTCTGCATCAAAGCAATTGTTGTCAACGGATCAATTGTTAATCAAATCGCAAACCTCCATGCAATCTGTTCTGGTAACACTTAATCAAACCCAATCAAATATGAAACAATTGTATGCCAAAAGTGATGCTGTATTTACTACTAACTTTATTCCAAACATAAATGTACAAAAAAACTAAAACAAGGACAAGGTAAGGACAACTGTAAACATTAATTATTCAAAAAACATGTTTCTAATGGGAACAAACAAAAAACGAACAAATCTGTTACGCATTCTTTTTTTTAAATAAAACAGACTATAAAATATTAATATAAATTTTAGTCTTCTGTATCTGAATTAGGTACGTAAACTTGACTATTAGGTGAGGGTTCCTTTGGTATATAGGTCGATTCAAAGCACCGTGAAAATATAGAACGTAATTTTGGGGCATGCTCTCTTTGGGGCGATTGGGGTATTGTTTCGTCTTCTTCAAGATAATTTTCATTTTCTGCAAATGTCTGTCTTATGGTAGGCAACGTAGTTCGATTTCCCAAAATCTCTGGTAGGTTTACATCAGCTGCTAACAGTAAATCATCATTATCATCGACCATTTCAATATCTTGCTGTGTTAAATTCCTAGGCGCTTCTAAAGATTGTAATGTTGTTTGATTATCTGTATTGAAATGAAACAATGTCGAATCATTGCTTAAAGTCGTTTCTTCTGACATCCTTTTCTTCAGACCTGCTGTTTCGTTATTAATCTTTGGGTTACTATGTTTTCTTTTTTGAGGGGGGGCTATACTCTTGCGATTTGTACTGCTAGGCTCATTTACTTCAGATTCACGACATTCATCATAGAAACTTACATCGTCGGGTAAAACAGTAGACATTATAAGTATGCATTCAATATAATCAATTTTTTTCATAGTAAGAAACACGGGACCTCCTTCTTGATTGAACTTTAAAGTTAAGCTTTCATTAATAGTTTCAGCAAATAGAAGGAACGCACGAAATTCACGCAAAGAAAATGTTATGGAAGATTCTTCTTGTATGCTATATGTTTCAAATTCAGAGGGGCTAAAACCGAAAAGAAAGCAACCTTTTAAATCTTAGCTACACTCAAACCTATACCTTATATATATACTACCTTAATTTAAATTGTGACCTCATAAATTTATCGTTAACCCTTGCACCTTCAATATAATTTTTAGCTGTCAAACCATTGCCCATTGCTTCCAAAGTGATTTCTGATTCGGCCGCATTGAAATTATTGGACACATCATTGAAAATCTTATATGAACCTACAATTCTGTTGGTGAAAGAAGAAATATTAACTACTAAGTTATATTTTATAACATTCCGGTATACTGACTCATTTATGGTATCGTCCATAGAAACTGTGGTCGTAAGGTTTTCTTCGTCTACTACGGCGATCAACGCATTTTTCATAGTTTCCAAACGACATGTAAATTGAACTTGTAACTTTGATTGTTCTGTCAGCAAGCGTATTTCACAACGTTCCACTTGTCGCATATTTTTAAAAACTGTCAAAATTGCCTTCATGGATACTTTACAATAATTATTATCAGACTCTTCGAGGTGATAGGTTTCGAAAAATATTCGCTGGAAACGAATTGTAGCCATAGCTGATTTTGAAGGATTGAAAGTACGAAATTGTATACCATTTTCATCGGCTTCCACGCACAGATCAGGACCAATTTTAGCCAATGATTGTATTGATTTAGCAATAACTATAGCAAATATTAAATTGATTGATAAATTTATAGTTTTTACATACTTGCCTTTTGCATTTCCACCCTCTAATGTACACTTCATTTATTTAATTTAACAATTTTTCCTAAATATATTAAATTACAAGCTATTGAAATAATAGAATTGTAAACAAATGTTTTGCAGAATGATGCCATATAATTAAGGCGTTAAATGACAGGGTGAATCACATTAATCATTTTGACACTGAACAAAATTTTGATATTAAATCATTTTCAGACACTTCCTTTCATTTGAGTACACATATAATGAATTTACATTTACACGAAATCAATTCTACAAGCTTTCATTAAAGATATATTATGACACCATATCTCTTGAAATGAAAAATTATTTATTGTTACAATTATTAAATATTTTTACCTTATTGCACACATACACGGAATATACACTTTTATATCCGCTTTTTAGAATGAGACATTTTTTCCAAAAAAACTAAGAGTAAAAAATAAAAACTTAAATTAAATTTTTTTTTCTTGAAATCACTTCAAAAAATACATTTGGAGTAAATATTTTGAAGTGATCGGAGTTATGTTAGTAACCTACACCATTATCGATTCCGCTACCGAAATAATTGAAATACCGTTATCAGTAAAATATCATTTACTAAAATACCAATATCCTTAAAATACCGTTAACGAAATAACAAAAATACTGTTATCGCTAAAAATCCGTTACTGAAATAACTAAAATATCGTTATCCCTAAAATAACGTTACGAAAATGGAAGAAAATATGAAAACGGTTACTATCCGTGTTTTTATGTAAAGTTTTAATTTTTTTTTTTAGTGTAGAATATTTGTTGAGCTAAGCACCCTGTTCTCCCATTTTCTACGATATGGCAACTATTTCTAATTGACTCACGACCAGAGAAACTAGCCGACCCTAAATTTTCGTCGGCGCCAACGGCAAAATCTAGTGATAATATCGGTATATTCTTTGTCTAATTTTTCGAATTTTGATCTAATTTGTTGTTACTAATCAACCAAAAAAACATTTCCAAAATTTAGTAAATTGGGTCGGCTAATTGTTAATAACACAAATAAATATAAAAACATCATTTAATTTATTTAAAGAAAAAAACAGGTAATCCTTAAAAATATTATTTAGATCATAAAAGATATGAAATGACATGTACAAAAGTGTTTAAGCTAATACAGTTAATCCATGTCAAATCAACGAATGGGTTGGCACCACCATTCCCAAATTCAATGAAAATTGTTACGAAGGTGACCTGTTAAGGTGCCAATACACTTTGCAATATTATTGCAAATGTTATTGCCAGTATTATTGTCATTTTGCCATACACAATGCAATAAAATGTACAATACTTTTGCACGAAATATGGCCCCAATCTTTTGTTCTGTTGTTGAGGGATATAAAAATTGCACAATGTAGCCAACACACTACAAAATATTTTTCACATTTCTTGGTTGTGCAATAAGAATCAAAACCTTTTTGATTTTTTAGAATATATTGTACAACCTTCCAATATGACATACACACTTTTAATATTTTGCACAATAGCAAAAGTTGCACAAGAATATCTCGTAGTGCATGGGTACCTTTACAAAACAAATACTCTCACAAAGCTTAAGATTTATAGCTCTTCTAATTCCCAAAATGTAATGTCTTAAAAATCAAAGACTTTCAGGAACATCTAGTGGAGGGCACAACTAAAAATTCGGCGGCTGTCGTTTTAGCCGAATCATATTTTAAGCCGATTCGAGCCGTTTAAACCGGCGGCGGTTGAAAATTGAAAAAACCGGCGGTGCGCATCAGATTTTGCGTCGGTCGGCTTGTTTCTCTGCTCACAACTCTGTTTTTCTGAAAAAAAATATATTGGTTTTATTAGCCGGATTGTTGTGCCACATCAGTTTTTTACAATTCATAGAAAATTTAATAAAATTAAGGTAATTATTACATAAATTATAATTTAAATATATTCTAGCTCAATAATTTTAAACATAATACTAAATTTGTGCTGAATTAATACTTCATTAGTTAAAGAAAATTATGTTGTAAAGCTGGACAAATTAATTTAAAATGGAACAATTGCTAGAAAAGAGCCTAATAAAGGGTTTCTTATTATTAATAATCTTAACATTTGTGGTCGGTGGATTAGCTGAACAGCAACCGGCTGCTGCAAGCAAAAGTTATCCAATTACCACCTTAATTAATGCCAAGTGGGAGCAAACCCCTTTACATTTGGAAATAGCAGAATACCTGGCCGACGAAAATTCTAATTTATATTGGGATTTCTTGAAAGATATAACTGAGTTAGAAACATATTTATGTAGTTATGGTAAGTAGTCGTTACTAATGTTTTTAAAACGTTTTTATAGAAAAGAATATATATTATTGTAATCTATTGTAGATGCTCCATCCCAAAGTTACATTGCTGCTATTAATGTGGTCCGCAAGCGTTTAACGGATTTACAGTTACCTCTGATGAAACTCATGGTATCTATGCATAGTTTAACTCCTCGCATTCAGACCCACTTTCAAATAGCTTCAGAAGTTTTAGCAAAAGGCTCTTGTCCAGATACGATGACATTTGCACAAGTCGGCTCTGAGTTGGCTTGTTCCCTAGAAGAATTAAGAAAGAAATTAAATTTAGCAAAACAAGATTCTCTAGATTCAAATGTAGAAACCTATGCCTTTGATCATATCTATCCGGGATCAGCAAATAATACTCGTACAGTGGTTTTATATGGCGATATCGGTTCTAAAGCATTTGCCCAATATCATTTTATGCTAACTGAAAGAGCTATATCAAATCAAGTACGCTATATAACACGCCATTATTTGCCACTAAAGTTACAAAAGGCTCATAAAAGAGTACGTCTTTCGGGATATGGTGTGGAATTGCATTTAAAGTCGACAGAATATAAATCGCAAGATGACGCCCCAAAGCCGGCTGAAGAAACAGTAGATGAAGATGACTCTACTTCGGGTGTTGAAATGGAAGTTCATGGTTTTGATTTTAAGGTTCTCAAAGGCCGTTTCCCAACACTGTCCCATTCTTTGGATAAATTAAGGCAGAGTCTATTGCAAGGCAATGAAGAAATTGCTCAGTTAAAAGCTTGGGAATTTCAGGATTTAGGCTTACAAGCCACTCAAGCCATAGCTGAGATAGATGGTGAGGAAGCTTTAAAAATTTTACAATTCACTGCTCACAATTTTCCTATGCAAGCTAGAACTTTGCTTAACCACAAAGTAAGTGATCAATTGAAAAACGAAGTTAAACATAATACCGAAGCATTTGGTAGAAGTCTTAATATCGTACCACCTGATGGTGCATTATTTGTTAATGGACTATTTTTTGATGCTGATACTATGGATTTGAATTCTTTGTTAGAAACTTTACGAACAGAAGTACGTGTTTTAGAAAGCTTGCACAATAGCCAAGTTAAGGGCTCCTTGGCCTCTTCATTATTAGCTTTGGATTTTGCTGGTTCTGGATCTAAGGATTTTGCTATTGATATACGAGACACAGCTATATCATGGATTAATGATATTGAGACAGATCCTCAGTACAGAAGATGGCCCTCAAGTGTTATGGATCTCTTAAGACCCACATTTCCGGGTATGTTAAGGAATGTAAGGAAAAATGTTTTTAATTTGGTTTTAGTAGTTGATCCTCTACAACCTACTAGTCGCAGCCTTATAAAACTAGCAGAAAGTTTTGTAATCCACTCAGCTCCAGTAAGATTGGGTTTGATATTTGATGCTCGTAAGGGTACTGACGATTCACAAGAAGATTATAGATCATTATCTTGTGCTTTCAACTATATAACACAGAAAAAAAATGCTCGCTCGGCTTTAAGTTTCCTGACTGATGTCTTTACAGCTGTGGACTCTAAGCAAGTAGTAAAACGTAAACATATTAAGATGCAGCTTAAGAAAACATTTGACAAATTATCGAGTTCAGCGGTAGATGATATCTTAGAAGAAGATTCTGATTTTGATTATGGGCGCCAGTTGGCCTTGGAATTTGTAGAACGTTTGGGTTTCTCTGATTCACCTCAGGCTTTACTCAATGGTGTACCCATGCCTCAGAATATTTTATCCTCAGATAGTGATTTTGAAGAAGCCATATTCTCAGAGATCATACAACAAACTACTACACTTCAAAAAGCTGTATACAAAGGCGATTTAACAGATTCTGATATTCTCTTGGACTATCTTATGACACAACCTCATGTTATGCCACGTTTAAATCAACGCATCTTGGGCAATAATGAAAATTCGAAGTTTTTAGATCTATCTGGAGAACCTCACAAAGATTTGAACAATGTTAAGGCTTTGGCTCAACTCTCAAATCGTGATATGACTGCAACTCTTCTGTCCAACATTAAATACTTTGAAGGCAAACATTCTTATGAGACTATTGGAGAAGCCAAATTACATTTTCTTACTCTATGGATATTTGCGGATTTAGAAAAACCTGAAGGCAAAGATTTACTAACAAATGCTTTGAGATACGTTAAAGCTGGCTCAAGTGTCCGTATAGCATTTATACCAAATGTCGAAGGCTCTGATTTATCTAGAAAAAATAACTTAAATCGTTTAGTATGGGCCGCACAACAAACTTTAAAGCCTCATCAGGCCACTGATGTAGTACTAAAATGGTTAAAGCAAACTTCCGATAAGTGGGAAATACCATCTCTATTGAATGATATTTTATCATCTACAGAATTGCACATAAAAATTCTAAGAGTTTACTCACAAAGAGTTTTAAATCTCAAAGCCTCTGAACGTTTAGTAGTTGGCAATGGTAAAATTATTGGTCCCATTTTAGAAAATGAACAATTTGGCATTGAAGACTTCGGTTTGATAGATAGATTTAATTCTATACAATATGGTGATAAATTGAGAAAAGTATTAAGCTCAAAATCTATAGATATAGAAGAATCTGAATTTGATAGCGATACCTTATTAAAACTATACGCTTGCCTAATACCCCGACAATCAAAAACAAGATTTAAAATTCCTGAAGATGTAAAAGAAGCCCATTCAGTAGTGAACCTTGCACCAAAGCATACAACATTGCCACATTTTGAAATTAATGCTGTAGTAGATCCAGCCTCCCGAAGTGCCCAAAAATTGGCACCTATATTGATATTGTTGCGTAACACCATTAACTGTAATATGAAGGTATTTTTGACACCAATAAATCAGCATAGTGATATGCCAGTTAAAAATTTTTATAGATATGTGGTAGAACCAGAAATTCAGTTTCTGCCAAATGGTGAATTGGCTGATGGTCCTTTAGCTAAATTTACTGGTCTACCCGCTAATTCTTTGTTAACACAAAATGTTCAAGTACCCGAAAATTGGTTAGTCGAAGCTGTGCGTTCAGTTTATGATTTAGACAATATAAAATTAGGTGAAATTGGAGGACCAGTGCATAGTGAGTTTGAATTGGAGTACTTGTTGTTAGAGGGCCACTGTTTTGATGCTTCTACTGGTGCTCCACCGAGAGGATTACAAGTTACTTTGGGTACACAAGACAACCCTACTATGGTCGATACCATAGTCATGGCTAACTTGGGCTACTTTCAATTAAAAGCTAATCCTGGGGTATGGACTTTACGTTTAAGAGAAGGTAAATCAGCGGATATATATGATGTAACATATGCTGAGGGTCCCAATACCGTTCATCATGATGGTAATACACAAGTTGTTATCAGTTCATTAAGGTCTCATGTTATCAAACTTAGAGTAACTAAAAAATCGGGCATGCAAAATGCTGATCTCTTAGGCGATGATGAAAATCAACAACAATCTGGTATATGGAATTCTATAGCCAGCTCTTTTGGTGGTGGTTCTTCAAATGAAGGAGATACAGAGACTATTAACATCTTCTCTCTGGCTTCGGGTCATCTCTACGAAAGGCTTTTACGTATAATGATGTTATCGGCAATGAAACAAACTAAGTCCCCGGTGAAGTTTTGGTTTTTGAAAAATTATCTGTCACCACAATTTACAGACTTTTTACCTCATATGGCTAAAGAATATGGTTTTCAATATGAGCTAGTACAATATAAGTGGCCAAGATGGTTACATCAACAAACAGAGAAACAACGTACTATTTGGGGTTATAAAATTCTATTCCTTGACGTTTTGTTCCCCTTAAATGTGCGTAAGATCATCTTTGTAGATGCAGATGCTATAGTAAGAGCTGATTTGAAAGATCTATATGATATGGACTTGGGTGGTGCTCCGTATGCATATACACCCTTCTGTGATTCACGCAAAGATATGGAAGGTTTTCGCTTTTGGAAACAAGGCTATTGGAAGTCTCATTTAATGGGCAGACGTTATCATATATCTGCTTTGTATGTAGTTGATCTTAAACGTTTCCGAAAAATAGCTGCTGGAGATCGATTAAGAGGACAATATCAAGCTTTAAGCCAAGATCCCAATAGCTTATCTAATTTAGATCAAGATTTACCCAATAATATGATACACCAAGTAGCTATTAAATCTTTGCCCGATGAGTGGCTTTGGTGTCAGACATGGTGCAGTGATAATGCATTTAAGACGGCCAAAGTCATTGATTTATGCAATAATCCTCAGACAAAAGAAGCTAAATTAACTGCAGCCCAGCGTATTGTACCCGAGTGGAAAGATTATGATACTGAAATTAAAACATTAATGGCTCGCATAGAAGATCATGAGAATGCTGATCATGGCGATCAAATTGATGATAGCGAATCAGTAGACACGTCCTCTGATGATTCGAAGAAACACAGTGAACTGTGATTTTATTTTAACTTAATCGATTTAATAATTGTGGCATCCACTATTTAGGTAATTCTTTTTTTATTTTGTTTAATGTGCACTTTTATAATTATGTGAATTGTATTTATTCAAATGGAAAAAAATAAAGTTGGATGTTATTTTTTATTGTAAAGTCCTTGACATTAAAAATATAAAGGACTTAATTTAACATTCCTTAATATTAAAAAAAGAAAAACAATTTTGCTTCAAAATGGATGTTATACTACCACATGTGGAGCTAGGAACTTGAAATTTGGCAAGGAAACTTCTACGGGGAGGGGCAATAAGGGGAAAGTCTCCCCCTTGTCAGCCTGACCAAACTTCTTGATATAGAAAGCTGAAATTTTCAATATGCATTCTTTCGGATATGACACCGTTGGTATGGTACTTTTTTGAATTTTATAGAGTGGATTTTTAGATATACCTACGGGGAGTGGCTGTAAAGGAGAAAAAGTCTTCTCCTTAGCGGCCTGGCGTCCTAGCGTCATTTGGCGCCCTAGCGTCATTTGTACAGACGGGATTTCTTTCAATTCCCACTTTGGCTAATCTCGTACAATTTTTTTGAAATATAAGTCTTACTTGACATGGATGGTAACCGATTCGATGCTGGTTTCGCTATTTTCTTTTATTTCGGTAACGGTATTCGAATAGTGACGCCATCGGACGTTTGGAACTGTTCACCTGGTAGGATAATTGGCTTCGTAGGGAGCCTGAACCTATAGGGTGTATTCGCTGGCAGCACAAAATACCAATTTCTGGTCGCGGTGCATAGTGCCACTATAATCTAATCTACGGTATTTTTGGGGTAACGATATTTAAGAATTGCTTTTTAGCGTTAATGGTATGTATTTTACTTATTTCGGTAACGTTATTTTAGTCATTTTAGGGAAAACGATAGTCATTTGAAAGGGTTTTGAATCTATAACGGTATTTTAGCGGTATTGCCTGACATCCCTGAGTAATAGTCGTTAAAACGCTTTCTCTGTAAAAACGTCTACACCCACGTCTTTCAAAATTAGGGGGATTATTTCGTTAGGTTACCGGTATTTTAAGTTATTTCGTTGGGTTCTTTTAAAGTTAATGGTAATTTAAGTATTTTCGTTAGTTTGACAGTTGAATTTACTGAAAATATCAGTTAAAACACCTGCAAATTTAGTTAAAAATACTACAAAGGTGATTACTGTTAAAATAACTAAAAAATATAGTTATTTTAACTGACGAAAAATAACTAACAAATGTAGTACAAATAACTCACAATGTCGCAAAAACAACTGTTAGTTTTTTACTGCAAAAATTTTAAAGCAACTGTAGAAATTGGTAAAAAAAAACACTGTTATTTTAACAGGTATTTTTTCGGGATTTTAAAAATATTTTTTTTTTTTCAATTACAATAAAATTTGGCATACTTAAAATAAAACGTCATACAATGGAATTTAATAATTATTATTTCCAAACTATGAACATAATAATAACAAATATAAACTAAGAGAACTTTTTCAAAACTCGACATAATCTTATATTTTAAATAACTAACAAAAATTAACAGTTTACTGCGAAATAAATGTTTTTGTAGTTTATTGAAATACTATAAAAAGTTATTGTACTTTTCTTCAGTTCTTTTTTTAAATAACTGTCATAGTAATTATTTCATAGAAAAACAACTATAATTGCAGTTATTACACAAACTGCCATGTAGCAAAGAGTATATAGGGTAGAGATCTCGATCACGTTTATCCTGCAAATTCGTGCTGACGAAACTTGTATGCGCACTGGGTGCCGTGAATTTCCTTCACGAAAGAGGTGAAGGAAAATTAAAATTTTAACAGTGTTTTAATAATTAAATTATTGATAGTTAGTTTTTTTGTTTTTAAACACGATTTTATTAAATTTTATTGTCTCAACGTCCTTTATCGACTCTCATTTATCGTTGAATTATCGCAGATTAGCTTATATTCTTAAGTGAATTTTTTGGTAGAAATTACAGACTAAAAAGCTGTATGTGCGCCCCGGTAGGCTAGTTGGTAGCGTGCTGGTTTATCTGTGTGAGGATCGTGGGTTCGATTCCCACCTGAGGCACTGGTCTGTTTTCGCTACAACGCGCCGAAGGCCATAGTAGCTAGTGCTCGGTTAGGGTAATAGTATATAATTTGTAATTATATGATTATTAATTAATAAAAAAAAAAGCTGTAATTGAAAATACCCTGGTTCTTCTCCATCGAAAATTCTAGTTTAAAATTATTCAAACTTCAATTACTATTTGTTAATAATATATATTGACGTGAAGTTCGAAAAGGTAAAAACCTAAAATCCTTTTTTTCCATTCACGTTATCATTAAAATTAAATTTTAATTCAACTACATAAATATTTAAAAATAAATTTATTTGCAGAATGCTTTAGAAATAATACATATAAAATGTTATGCGAGATTTAAGGTTGTAAAAATATAACTTGATCGGTGACTCTTGTAATTAAAGGTTGTAATTCGTTGTTTCCTAGTTGTGAACCCCACAATTGTATCAAAGTATCTTCGACATTTGATTCAACATTTCCTAAAATACAAAATCATTTAAATTGAAAAAAAAAAAACATAATAAA
>CM037853.1:213055891-213083200 GCA_021234595.1 Delia radicum
AGTTATGGCATATGACCGCCACGGCTGGCTCGGACGTAGTCTAATCTGGAGGTCAAATTTTCGATGACTTTTTCCAACATTTGTGGAAGTATATTGGCAATAACGCGGCGAATGTTGCCCTCCAAGTGGTCAATCGTTTCGGGCTTATCGGCGTAGCGACTTCACAAATCCCACAGAAAATAGTCCAACGGCGTTAAATCGCACGATCTTGGAGGCCAATTCACGGGTCCGAAACGTGAAACTATGCGGTTACCAAACGTTTCCTTCAATAAATCAATTGTGACACGAGCTTTGTGACAGGTTCTGCCGTCTTGTTGAAACCACAGCTCCTGCACATCATGGTTGTTCAATGATGAACGAAAAAGTCAGTAATCATGGCTTTATAGCGGTCACCATTGACTGTAACATTCTGACCAGCATCGTTTGGTTCCACCATCCCATAAATCACACCAAACAGTCAATTTTCTGGATGTAACGGTGTCTCAACATACACTTGAGGATTATCATCACTCCAAATACGGCAGTTTTGTTTATTGACGTATCCATTTAAACAAAAGTGAGCTTCATCGCTAAACAAATTTGCAAAATTTCGCAAAATTCGCGTATTTCGAACAGAACCATGATTTTCAAAATAAATTTGCACAATTGGGAAGCGTTGTTCAGGCGTCAGTCTATTCATGTTGAAATGCCAAACGGAACTAAACATAAGTCACTTGACAGCTGACAAAATGGCCACCAGTTAAAAAAAGTGTGTTGCCAACTTAAAGTTCTATACCTGTATATATTCAGCATTATCAGCATTATAACAAATTTTATGAAGAAAACTTGGATTATTGCGAGATATGTTAACAGGCCTTATATAGAAATATATGTGGTTAAAGTTAAAGTTGCAAAAAAATGTAAAAATTCCATAAAAATATGTACTATTTTAATTTTACCTAGCCGTTGTTGGATGAATAAACTTGATTATATATTTTTTACCCTTGAATAAAACTTTTGTGTTAGGTTTCAAACCAATCGACAATAATAAATCAACATTTTCTTCTACGTAACATGTTTTTAAGATTCAAAAATTAATTCGTCCTTTTTTTTACTGAAAACGGTTGATATTGCTTTCAACTGTATAACCGGGGGAAAATTTATTGACATTTTTAAATTATCAAAAAATATAAAATTTTAAAAGTTTAAAAGTTTAAAAAGTTGAAAATTTTGCGAGTTCGTTTGACAGATGTAAATTAGTTCAAATTAACCCGAGTTTGCCTTTAACATGTTTTACTGTACACCGAAAAAATTATTGTCAAGAAAATTTCAATTAAACTTTTGTTTGATTTAAAACTCACTTTCAATTAAAAGTTTAATAATATGTACTAAATGATTAATTGAAAATGAATGTGGTGTTGTACACACCAAGATTTTTTTTTTATAACAATTAATGACAGACAACAAAGTAAAAAATTTACAAAATTGAAAAAAAATTCTAAACTGAAAAAAATCGAAAAAATTAAAAAAAAAAAATGAATTCAAAATTCTCTAATACTAAAATTGAAAAAATCTCTAAAATTAAAAAAAAAAAAATATAAAATTTTAAAAACGCCAAATTTGAATAAATCGCCATAATTAAAAAAAAAATCCGAAATAAAAAAAATGTTTTCGAGATATAGACGTTTTTAAATTGTATTTCTGTGATTTTTTAAATTTTTTAAATTTAGTTCAATTTTTTTTGCAATTTTGGGTTTTTAATTTAGGCAATTTGAGTTTGTGTTTTAATTTTGGAGATTTTATTAAATTTTCAGCGATTTTTTCAAATATTTGCTATTTTCAATTTTTGGCAATTTTACAGATTTAACACATTTTGAAAAAAAATTCCTATTTACGATTTTTTTCAAATTGGACTTTTTATTTTGATGTTTTTTTTTAGTTTTAGCATTATTTATTTAGGCAATTTTGAGTTTGTTTTAATTTTAGTGATTTTTTTAAATTTGTCAAAATTCGGTGATTTTTTTAAATATTAGCAATGTTTGAATTTTGAGTTTTTTTTTTTAGTTTAGCCAATTTTATTTTTTTGTTTACGTCAAACAGATTTAAAGGCTTTAATTACTTCCACTTAATTTTCGGATGTAGAACCTATCAAATTGTATACAGGAAGACAAAATCATTACTTTTAAAAATTAATAAGGTTATGACTACCAATTATATATATTTCAGGTACGCATATTTCAATGGCGTACTTTACTTTTCGATCTATGGTACAGTTTTTCGACAAATGACTGTAAAGTTCGGCGCATGTTAATGCAGTTTTTTACATATAAACGTTTTGAAAAATGCAACAACCTGACTCCTTTGTGAAATGTAAAGACAACCGCTGTATTCTTATTTGAGGTACAAATTTGATTCACAAAACTGTAGATTAAATCCCGCTATTTAGTGCTTTTCCTTATTTTTCCAAATTTTTACGGTTTAAGATAATTTTATCGCTAAACCAGCAATTGACCTTAGCAATTGGTCATGCATTAGAAAGAGCCTATTAGGAAGAAGTGTTTCTTCAAGAAACCAAATTATTTTAATATGGTGCCTCATATGCAGAACGCGGCGATTTGTAAAAATTTTATATGGCAGCGTAACTAGTTTCTTAAATTTCATACATGCGACTCCACACATATCAGTTGTCATTCCGTTTGTAACGCATCGAAATATGGGTCGAAGACCATATAAAGTATAGTAGTATATACACGATTCCTCTGTATGTCTGTAGAAATGGCGATCACGGCGCGAAAACGCGATTGCTCATATTACGTAGATTAATGGACATTCTCCTAGAGAGTTTGGTAATTAAAATGAGCGAAATTGGTCCAGGAGTTCAAAAGTTATGAGTGAAAATGGTGAAGGTACCCTCTAAATGTTCCATACTAATTTGTGTATATACTACAATTTCATAGTAGCGTCTTGTTGTATAAAATAGTAAGCGATATTTTTCACCAGACACTTAGAGGTGAATAATAATTGAAATTCATCTCAAATTTTTTTCACGCACCAATTTTTTTTTTCACCACAATTACTTTTATAACTAAAAAATGTTCAACAATTTCTTTTCATCTAAAAGTTTTTCACAGCAAAAGTTTGTTTTTCCCTCTAAATTCTTTTTTTCATAATTTGTTTTTAAAAGTTTAAAAAGTTTTCACAGCAAAGTTTTGTTTTCCCCGTCTAAATTATTGTTTTCATAATTGTTTTTATGTTTGTAGCACACACACTGTGGATAGGCGGGTCGATTTACAAAATCGCTCAACGTTCAGGAAAATCGTATTCTAGGGACAAAATAAGAAACTTTGCCGAAGGAACCATACCTCTAAAACGAATTCTGATGTCCCGATCTTTTGACCCGTAGGGTCAAATTTTGAAAAAGCCCACTTTGATATTTCAGAAAGTAGGAGGATCTCTCCAAGATTGTGGGAGCTACTTCTTCTCCAGGTAGACGCGCTAGCAGATTGAATGCATAAATCATCATTCTAGGTGACCGTTAGGGGTAAAATTTAAGTTGAAAGAGGCCTTTTTAACCGTGTTTTTATAGCAAAATGTCAATCTCGGGATAGAGATATTTCAGAAAGTAGGAGGAGGTCTTTCCAAGATTAGGGTTCTCTATTTCTTCTCCGGAAGACGATCTAGCAGATAAATGTATAAATTATATTCCATTGGGTTGGATTCGATTGGGGCACTCTAAATGGGTCAAAAGTGTAATTTTTCGAAAATTTGACCCTACGGGTCAAAAGTCGGGCCATCAGAATTCGTTTTAGAGGTATGGTTCCTTCGGCAAAGTTTCTTATTTTGATCCCTAGAATATGATTTTTCCTTGAACGTTGAGCGATTTTTTTTGCCTCCATACAAATCGACCCGGCCTAACATTCACTGTGGAGTGTATAAAAAAAATTTTTGGTAAAACCAAATTTAATACATGTACTTTTTTTCTATAAACATGCTATAGAAATAAATTTAGAATTTCCTCAGCAGAGCTTTTCAGAATTAGATAATTTTTCTTGGAAAAAATACTGCATTTTTAGGAAAAACCTAAATTAAGAATTAAAATACTAAAATTTTCAATTGTTTAATATTAATTTATTAAAACAAAGTAAATAATACAAAATTCAATGAACATTTTTTTTATTTAAAAAAAAAAAAAAACAAAAAATAAATAGTTTTATAATTTCGTATATTAAAGAAAACGAAACACAGGCAAATATTAATTCAATTATTAAAATTAAAAAACATTAAACGTTTTTTTGTTTTTAATTCAATCTGGTATGTGATGAATTTCACTTTCGATCGAAATTGAAAATTCAATCGATTTTAATTTGTTTCAGAAAACACATATTCTGAAAAACCTTTATGCAATCGATTTAGTTAAATCAAATATTTCTATTTATGACATTTTATTTTGTATAAAATTGAAATGTTGCGAAATATTGACATACAAATTTTTTGATTTCGATCGAAAGTGAAATTCATCACATACGTGAATACATTTAAAAAGTAGATTTTTTTTTTTTTTAATTTTTCTCTTGAAAAGTTCAACTACCCATACAAATCATTATGCATATAATTAAATGGACATTTAAGTTGTCTAGTCCTCATTAAATATTTTTATAACTTCAACTACATTTAGATATTCACGAAAATTATCCAATGAAATTAAATCATCATTTTCGAATTGCTCACAGACATTATTTTTTACCATCGCACATTTTTGCATATTCAAAATTGTGTTTTTTACAATTTCCTGCAGCTTTAAATATTTCAACTGCGTGTATATAAAACTTGGACAAATCTAACGGTTTGTTGACAGATTTATAAATGTCAATGACTTCCTTTAAACGTTGATTTCTCATTTGCAAGTCCGTATTGCTGTTTAGCAATACATAAAGAGCAGCCACATGACAATAACTGCCATCTATAAGATGAGCATCCTCATAAGGACTAATACATATACCAACTGATATTTCAACATGTTCCTGATGATATGTCTTCATAGTTAATAGAGGTTTATCTTGCATACTATTACTTATAGCCACTCCCAATAACATATCTTCAGCATGTCCTTGCAAACGTATAATCGAACGTGGAGTGGTTATAAATCTATCTTCATAAACCTTTAACTTGATTTGTTGTTTCAATTTGACTAATGCCAAGAGAGTGGCTTGTTTAAAATTCACTTTCAATATAGATCCTTGCAAATTTGGATAAGTCTCATTGTCACATTCTTAAGATCAACTTTTAGAGTTTTATCTGGTACAAATGTATATGTTAGTGCAGTTATTGGAAGTTCTTCGCCTTGATCTAACATTTTATGATATTTATATATAATATCATGAACGAATTGGAATGATTTAGGAGTTTTGTCCTTTGTTAATGTGTCGTCAAAATCGTAGCAAACTAATGTCATTAAGGTTACTAATTGGCGTATTTTAAGTTAGATTCCCGGTGCATAGGAAATTCTGTAGGTGTAATGTCATTACAAAAATCATAATCATCATCAGGAACAGGAACAGGAACAGGAACAGCCATATAACCACCTAAAAATATAGTATTAAAATCAAATAGGGCCATTAGATGAATAGTAATGGTAATATGGTGAAACCTTTAAATCTTCTAGGCTTTATCAACTCTTTTTAACCGTGCATGCGATGCGGATGAATCTCAATTTTCCTTAGTAGACGACATGTTATAAAAAATCGCAATTTTTCCTATATTTTACGATCTCCGCTTAATATACCTTATTTAGTTGAAACGACCACTAGAAACATTTCCGAATACATAAATATCAAGAAGAATCATTTAAATTAAGTATTTTTTAAAAGAACAAAATCAAGCGCATGCCGAAACTAGAAAGGATAAAAATTACAACATAAACAAATTTTCGCACGGGCAGTCATAAACTGTTCATATACATTATTTAGTTGCACCTCAGGTAATATTCTTTAAAAAAAAAACTATATTAACATCCTTATGCAAGGATAAATGCACAAAATGTGTAAAATAACTGTCAACAGTATTAGGCCATTCAATTATGCGACTTTTATGTTTATTCGTAGAATCGTCTAAGGAAGTATTCGTGTTTTTATTTTTAACAGATTAATCCAATCAAATTTAAAATTAGTCGATTAATCAAGAAGAATTTTATGTTAAATAACATACTAATTTTTTTTAAGGGCATGTTCTCTAATGCAAGGCGTACATAAAATAAAAAAACTCTATAAAATTATTAGAAAATGAAGTATAATTGACGGAAATGTGTATTTATATTAACCCTCTAACGGTTAAGGCTGCCTCAGAGCAGTCTTCATAAAATTTACCACAAATGCATCAAATGAGCGTTTTATAATTATATCATGGTCAGAGAAATAATTGTTGTCCAAAACTTCTCTTTTATATGCTTTAGTTTTCCAAAATGGACGATAAAATATTTTGACTCATATCGCCTAAATTAGGCAATGATAAACAATTTTTTACAGTTTTGTTAGTTTTTTGTTTTTATATACATCGAGATTATTTTAATGATATTTTTAAGTATTAACGAGCTTCCAACCTTCGTATATTTACCAAAATAAAGCAAATCAAACATATTAGCTAGGTTGATACTAGTATTTCGATCTGGCTAAAGATCTCATCAGAACCCGAAGTTTTAGAAAAGTTAGAGCCTCCATAATAGGCAGAACTTTAACAAAAAACCTATTAATCATTAATTTTGCTCCATTCTTGTCTTCTTAGTAATCAAGCACGTGGTTAGGGTCTTTTCCTAACAAGCATCATGACGTTACTAAACTTTGAAGACCAAACTAAAAATTTTTAGTTTTTACTCTGGCTCAAGTAATGTTTTTTACAGTTTTGTTAGTTTTTTGTTTTTATATACATCGAATTATTTTAATGATATTTTTAATTTTTAACGAGCTTCCAACCTCCGTATATTTACAAAAATAAAGCTAATCAAACATATTAGCTAGGTTGATACTAGTATTTCGATCTGGCTAAAGATCTCATCAGAACCCAATTTTGTTAAAGAACTTATTATTTGTTTTTCGAGTGGAGTACATGGTATGAATATCGTTGCAAAACATCGTTTACCAGTTAGATGGTTAACATTTATTTTAATCTTGAAAAAAATTAAATATATCAAAGCTCCACTTAGCGAACATTGTAAATGTACAAAAAATATTAACTGAGCAGGGACTGGCTGCTAGGGCCTTGGTTGGTTGGTTGGTTTAAGTGGCAGCTCACGCTAGTCGTGAGCATCAAGTAGAGTCAAAAAGCGACTCCGTTTTGAAGAGACCACACTACCCGTAAGGAACTGGTATCCGGAGTACTAGACCCACCCCGTTCGGCTAAGATAACGTATGAGATCACCGAATCCCACACGTGATATTACCGAGAGGTCGTCCAGTATATGGTCACCCAAGATCCGGAGTCGAATATCCCGCAGCGCCGGACAATCGCAGAGAAGATGCTCCACAGTCTCCTCCTCGCCCGGTATGCCGCAGCTGCGACAATGCGAACCGCGTACAATCCCAAGTCTAATGCCATGCCTACCAATCAGCCAGGGACCGGTCAGAACAGCCGTCAGCCTCGAGACATCCCTCCTGCTCCTGCTCAGGAGAGAGTTTGTACGCACTAGGTCGTAGTTGGGCCACGTAAGTCTCGCGGTCCTACAGGTATCCAAATTATGCCACCTGTCCCCCGCCCTGCGAAAGTAGTGCCGAAAAATTTCCCCCTTAACAGTCCCCAGCGGTGCAGCGACTGACACCGATGTGGAGACGTTTAAGGCAGATCCTGCCCTTGCCAATTCGTCTGCCCTTTCATTACCGTAGAGGTCTCTGTGGCCGGGGACCCAAACTAGAGTAACTTGGGATAGACAGCTTAGCCTGGACAGTTCCTCCCTGCACTGACCAACGAGAGCAGAGGATGTGACGTACGAGCTCAGGGACATTAAAGCCGCTTGGCTAGGGCCTTAGCCTTTATCTGTATAAAATTAAATTGTTCGCATTTTTTTTATTTATTATATTTTGTACAGAAATCAATTCGTTATAAAATAAAAATATTTTAAGAACTTATTTTCTTTTAACTTCGTTTTTCTCAGAACCATTTTTTTTGGGGGCTTAGGCCGTTTTGGCGCTGAGCGCCTCATATTAAAACAAAACAAAAAATGCATGGAAAAAGTGTAGGAAATTTTAAGAAAATTTTTTATAATTCTTTATTATTCTAAAGGTCCGCCATATAACTTTTTTTTTTGAAAATGCTATAAAAAAAAACTACTGAATATTTTCTCAAATTTCTTTTTTTATTTGAAAGTACAATCCTTCCGGTTAATAATGGAAAATAATTTCATTCAAATGGCTGCCTCGGCTGGCCATGCCTACACGATCGGTCCAATTTTTAAGCACATTATCGATTGTGTGCAGCTGTATTTCCTCCTCTTCAATTTTTGTGAACAAAAATTCGTTCAACATGGACCGATAACGATCGCCATTGACTGTAACGGCCACTCCTTGCTCATTTTCGAAGAAAAATGGCCCAATTATGCCTCTGGACCAAAATCCGCACCAAACAGTGACTCGTTTTGGGTGTATCGGCACACATTCTGCAACATTACCATGATTTTCAAAGTAATGTCGCAATATTTCCCAGCGTTGTTCAAACGTATACACAACCATATTCGTTCAGCGGAAGGATAAAACTAATTATTTGTCAAATCAGACATGAACTAAGTGTTACCATTCACGAAATAAGCACTAGTTGAAAAAAAAACGTTAGATGGCGGACCCTTTATTAAGAAGTTCTAAAATATGGAAAAACGTGTTTTTGGTTTAAAAAGGCGAAAAAATTTGAATTTTAAAAGCGGGATAACCTTCAAAAAAGTCTTGAAATAAAATATTTTGAGTTGTTTTTAGTAAAATAAATGTTAAATGTTCTGAATTAACAGTGATCCTTAAATTTGCTATCAAAACCTAAATAAATATTTGTTTTGAAAATCCAGGGATTCCCGAGAACGTTCGAAAAAATGTCCCGATTCCTGGGAGTTGAAAACCATATTATTATTTACTTTTTATGTTAATGAGCAATTACATTTATGTTGCGTTTTTTTTTTTGCAATGACACTACAAAATCAGGAAAAACGTTTGTATTCACGTCGAAACTTTTTTAAAATATTCATGAAACAACAGGTAATAACGAATGGTTCACTTTAGAGAACAAGCTACATTAGAAAACATTCGGTTATTTTTTTTTATTAAAAAAAAACAACAAGACATTTTATAAAAACTTCATAAGCATAAAAAAAAATTAATTGAGATCGTTAAACGATAAAATTTTTTAGACCAAATTAATTGCACAAGTAGTAACTATTAGTTTTATAAACTACTAGCTGACCAGGCAAACGTTGTTTTGCCTTCAAATTTTAATTGTAATTAATTCTTTAAATCAAGAAATTTCTTTTACGCAAATAAATAATTAAAAAAAATAAATTCACATTAGTAAATCATTTTAAAATTTGTAATTTCATGGGAAGCCCAACGCGGATTCATGTTTACTTCTTTACCTTTTTTATTTATTCTAGGACTATGAGGAACGCTAAAACAATTTTTGAACAACATTATTAAATAACCTTGCAAAAAGTCTTGAATGTGATAATTTATTTAATGCTTATTTGTTTTTTGCTTTTGGTACCACGCCCATTTATCCCATTACGCACATTTTCAGTTCGACTACTAATATTTGTAATTGATGGACTCGTACAAAATTTGAAGGCTATATAGCTAATATAGAACCCTAGATATATAATATTAATATTAATTTTGTATATGAGCTAAATAATCACTTTGTATGGGAGCTGCCACGCCCACTGGTATGATCCCGCCCAATTTTCCCATGACTATTCATAATATAATCAACGTGCACAAATTTCTAAGACTCTGGCTATTATAGAACTGATATATGATATTAAATATTTACATTGTATGGGAGCTGACACGCCCACTGGTCCGATCACGCCCATTTTTCCCATGACTATTCAAATAATCAACGTGCACAAATTTCTAAGACTATGGCTATTATAGTACTGTAGATATATGATATTAAATATTTACTTTGTATGGGAGCTGCCACTCCCACTGGTTCGATCCCGCTCATTTTTTTCCTGATTATTCAAATCAGTAACATATTTGATACTGCAATGTTTCAAAACTCTTGCTATCACAATAGTCAAGATATATGATGTTATTCAATTTATGTGGGAGGGGCCACGCCCACTTGAAATATATATAGCCGAAACCCTAATTTGGACTATAACCTTTCAAATGAAACCGGTTTGGGCCAAATCGGTTGGATAGTTTTAGAGTCTATAGAGGACAAACATACAAACATTGTATTTTATATATATAGATTAATTTTATAAAACAGCCCAGCCAGAAAAATACGAACGGCAAAGCATTGGCCCAGTGCTTTCAACGGTGATATGAGCGTTGGCAGAGCATTGGATATCTGAAGATTTAAGTGCTTTGCCATCCCCAAAATGATAACACCGGGCAGGGTTTGGCCGTTTCTTTTTTAAAACGTTGGCAAAGCACTGGCAATAAGCGCTTTGCCAGTACCAAAATCAAAAAACAACCAATAAAGTCCTACTTAGTAATTCACTTCAGTAAAGAGTTGTATTATTTTTATTGAATGATTTTGGTAATTTGAACAGAAATAACAATAGGCTTGCTTCAGCTAAGTTAATTACAAAATAACTGAATATTTTTTTATCAAATTATTTTTGTGATAAGTTAGCACGATTTTTTTACTACAATTTTACTAAAGAAAGAAATTTGAAAATAAATTTCTTAAGTAAAATTTTAGTACAAAAACTATACTTTGTGCTGACTATAAGAGAGACCTTAATATTCTTAACTTCAAATCATAAATTGCAATTTAGTTTTGATTTTTTCCACTCTTGTAATTTTAAATTTTATAAAGGTATACATTAGAAAAGTTTTTAAATACGATTTGAGTAAATACTTATTATACACTCAAAAAAAAAGGGCAGTAAAGTCAGCATCATTTTTGCTGGGAGGATACTTGCAGAAAAATTGCTAATATCAGCAAAAAATTTGCTAAATTAGCAATTTTTCTACAAGGATCCTTTGAGAAAAATGTTGCTGACTTTATAGGCTTTTTTTTTGTGCGAATTTGATTTCAATACCATATGCTTATGGTTTTTAATTTTAAATTCATTTAAGATTTGAAAAAAAGAATTAAATTTTAAAGTATGTAAAATAAATTTAAAAAATACTATTCATTTGTTATTTTTATTAAAACCTGCAAACTTATTTAAAAACAAGTACATGCATTTTCTGAAACGTCATTTTGATGTAATTTTTAGTAGTTTGAGAAAAAAATTTTACTAATTTTAGCTAAGTGCCTATAATGATATTGTGATCGCTGGTGATTTCAACTCAAATATTTTAAAGGAATCAATTTTATCTGATGAAATGTTGTCACTTGGACTTTGCCAGTTAATCAAACAGTTCCAACACACTTTACAACTTCGAGTAATTCACTGCTTGATCTTTTCTTTGTTGCAAACATGTCAAATGTATTATTGTATGACCAGGTTTCAGCATCATGTTTCTCATGACATGATTTGATATTTCTAACGTATAATTTTCGGATTCATCGAATGGATCAAATTTGTTACTATAGAGACTTCAAGCGTTTGAATTATAATCTGCTACAGGAAAGTTTTTTTATATTAATTGGGAAAGTATGTACTATATGTGTTCTGCAGATGAACAATTGTCTTTTCTTGAGTATAATATCCAGCGGCTCTATGATGACACCGTCCCTTTAAAATCTAAAAAAAATCTCGGAAAGATCAAAACCATGGTTTTCAGCTGATATTAAACAATTAATTCATAAAAGAGATTTAGCTTATTCCAGATGGAAGAGATTTAAGACTCCTGAATTAAAAGTCGAATATCGCACTGCTAGAAGCGAGGTTAACAATAAAATTAGAATTTCTAAAGGGAATTCCAAATGCTTCGGTTCTGCTCTTGAATCGAAGAAAACCTGGAAAACCATTCGTGAAATCGGAATCGGAAGTACTGATAGAACAAACATCTGCTATGCCGATGCTAATCAGTTAAATACAATATTTACAACCTCACCGAAAGTTCCAATCAACTGCAACTTTTACAACTTTTCGTCAGATATGGACTACTCTACTCCTGATGATAATAATACGTTTGAGTTTTCTTGCATTACACAGTCTGATATCGTGTCAACTTTTGTACTAATAAAATCAGAAGCAGTTGGATACGATAATATGCATCCGAAATTTTTAAAGATACTTCTGCCATTACTTCTGCCTTATATAACTCACCTTTTCAATACAATCATTACAACCAGCACTTTTCCGCAGAAATGGAAGCATGCCAAAATTATACCACTTCCGAAAACAAATACTGAGTTCCGCCCAATTGCTATTTTGTGTTACCTTTCTAAAGTATTGGAAAAGATTCTACAGCTGCAAATGAGTGAGTATATAAAAGATAAATGCCAGTTGCATGATAAACAATCTGGCTTTCGTTCGAATCATAGCTGTATAACAGCTTTGATTGATGTTTCGGAGAGCATACGACGTGAACTCGACGATGGTAAAGTTAATTTCTTGGTGCTTCTTGATCATTCGAAAGCCTTTGATACGGTTGACCACCTTCCGTTATGTTTGAAACTTAGAAATTTTTTTAATTTTGCTTCGTCATCAACACGGCTCTTATTTTCGTATCTAACTAATCGTACACAATCCGTATACGCAGATAACACTTGGTCTAACTCGCTGACTCTTACTAGAGGCGTGCCGCAAGGGTCTATTCTTGGCCCTCTACTTTTTTCTATATATGCAAATGATTTGCCCGATCAGCTTTCATACTGCAAATTACATATGTACGCGGATGATGTCCAATTGTTTTTTGAGCAGTCCAGTGCAATTAATCGCAGATGCTATTACGAAAATTAATTATGATCTTGATAAAGTATATATATGGGCGACAGCAAATGGACTTTGTCTCAATCCGCTGAAATCAAAATGTCTGATAATTCACCGCCAAAGAACTGTGCCAGTTATCGAAAACGAAATTCTTATTAACGGAGGAAGAATTGAAATCGTAGAGTCGGCTAAAAACCTTGGCATTATCTTCAACAGATATTTAACATGGACCAACCATATAAACTCACTTGTTGGTCAAACCTATGCCAAGTTAAGAGCTCTATGGTCAACACAGTTTTTTACGCCTTTAAAAGTCAGAATATTAATTGCAAAGTCGTACCTAATCCCAGGTTTAATTTACGGCTGTGAACTCTTCGAAAATTGTGATACTACTAGCAAACGCAAGCTAATAGTTATGTATAATAATATCATCAGATATGGCTACGGATTGAGAAGGTTTGATCGTATCTCATCTTTTGCCATTAAACTTTATGGCATATCTTTTGAGAACCTTTTAAAAATAAGAGTACTTTTATTTACCATAAAATTATTTATACCAAAAATCCACTATACCTTTATGAATTTATATAATTTGCCATATCCCCTAGAGGTAAAAAGACAATTATACCAAGGCATCGATACCATGTATCTGAATGGCATTTTTATATAAATGCCTCACGTCTTTGGAGACATCTTCCAGAAAACCAACAGCTCAACAGCAACGCAAACAGTTTTAAACAATTTCTTCTAAATTTTTTTTTTGCATATTTTGATTTATATTATATAACTTTATTTTTACACTTTTTTTTGTTAAAGCATTTGTGATGATAGAACAATATATTAGATAGTAGTTTTAATTTTATTTTTGTTCTTTTTTTATTGTTATTTACGTGTATGAGTATTTTAAATTTAATTTTTTCTTTTTTATATATACTTGCAATATTATTTTTTACCCAAACTGCTTTTCCTGTACTTTAACTATAAGATTTAATCTTGTTGTACAGGATATGTGAATGTAAATAAATAAATAGTTATAGCAAATGAAGTGCATTTAAAAAAAATAGTTTTTCAAACATATTTCTAATGTTTGTACTGATTTCGATCGTACATTATTCAAATTATTTGTTATTCGAGTTTTTTGCTTTTAAAATTATTCGAACAATTATTTGAGAAAATTATTCGATTAAACGTATAACGATTAATCGATTGAATGCCCTTCGAAGTATTGAGTGGCGCTGTTTTTTTTTTCTATTTGTCATAATTTGATTTTTCTACTGCAGATGTTTATCGATATCATCAACAAAAGGGATGACTCTTTATTATGGAAACAATAGGAAAATAAGGAAGAGATTTAAAAGAAAACCCACAAACAAATTTTTAAACTGTGTATAAGACAAATCGACTATTCTTACAACACCTTTCAAGAAACTCAGGTAAACACACTGTCTCATTGTCAGAGGAAAAGATAAGGTCCTTAAAAAAAAACTTATTTCAAATTAGATCACATGCTTGCCAAAAAAAAACTATTGAACTGCATTCTTGCAAATTTTGTTGATTGTGGTGTTGTGTCTTTTTGTCTTATTGATAATATTTGGGATTTTTTGTTAATTCTCTGTTTAAATAGGATAGCAAAGATGAAAAATGTTAAAAAAGTTAAATGTGTTTTAGAATATTAGACTCATTCCGTGTAAAAGCATCAAAAAATATCGAATTTTTACCTCGACCCCCCTTTAGTTTTAATCATACTTGGTATGTAGTTATATAAATATGACATAGTCCAAAGTTTAGGTTGGTTATTACGGTTGTGGAATTATCGCGTTTTAAAATTTGACAAAAGTCAAAAATTTAACAAAAGTAGTCGTTCATAATTATCCGTATCTTTTTAACGGTTACTACTACGTGATTCATTGATATCAAAGATCTGCGTGACTGTTTTGCAAAACATTCTCTTCTGTATACTGATGCCAGCTCTAATGATTTTTAATACTAAAAGTACCAAAAAAAAAAGGCTATTTTTCTTAAAAAATGCCAACTTTTTTCATAGGTATCTATAATTGTTTCGATGCTTTTAAATTGTAACAAATTTTTTTTTATCGGAGCAAAATAAAAATGTTTTGGGAATGTTTCACAAGACATTCATGCAGGTCTTTGATTGATATCTCATTTTAATGCTACACTCAGGGAACTTCTGCTTTAAAAATATGTAGTTTTTTGGGTTGTAACACAGTTTTTTTAATTTTTAATGTAAATGTCAGTCATTGGTAGAACAAATTTAATTTTTTACTAACCTTGCAGTTCATTTAAAAAAACAAACCACATCAAATGACTGTTTTATGATTTTACATTCATTTTTTATAGTCGTTTTTTGTTAAGTGAAATTTCATTTATTTTTAACTACATTTGTAGTGGTCTTTACCTACATAGTATTCTAAGTGTACTATTTTCGTGCTTTTAATAAAAATAGAAAACAAAAAATATTTTTTTAAAAAATCCGCGGTTCGAACCGCTGTATTTCAAAAAACAGTTTTTTTATTCTTAAAAAAATAATGTTAATTACTAATTATTCCCCTATGCCGTTGCTAAATCGCTTTATGGAGCTCTTACGGAATACAAAGTTATGAATGACAATCTGAAAAAACATACTTAATGTAGTAGAAAAAAAGATTTACAAAAAAAAAAATATTTTTTGAAAAAATAAAAGAAAAAAAAAGTTTTACAAAAGCCTGATTTTCTTCCTCACACTTAACATGGATGTGAAAAAAAACTTTTTGGCATATTTGAATACAAACTGACAACTTATTGAAATTAAAAAAATTAAAAGTGATAACACTTAACATGCCCAATGTCAAGTTTTGCACGGGATTTCATAATGTGTATAGGAAGAAAACAAGCCTAAAAGTAAAGGGCGTTTTTTATACTGGCATAGAACTTTTAGTTGGCAACACTTTTTTAACTGACGGCCATTTTGTCAGCTGTCAAGTGATTTATGTTTAGTTTGGTCTGGCATTTCAACATGAACTGACTGACAACGCTAAACAACGCTTCCAAATTGTGCAAATTTATTTTGAAAATCATGGTTCTGTTCGAAATACGTATTGCGCACTACGTCCATTTTACGATCAACATAATCGTCCATCAGAGCAATTAATTCGATTATCTATGGAACGTTTTTCGCACCACGTTAACTCTAAATGATAATATGCATCCACAGAGACGTCGTTCAGTGCGTACAGAAGAAGTCATTGCTGCTGTAGAGCGTAGAGTAGAGGAAGACCCCAATCAGTCTATCCTCCATCGGTCAGAACGTTACAGTCAATGGTGACCGCTATAGAGCTATGATTACTGACTTTTTCCTTCACCAATTGAGCAACCATGATGTGCAAGAGCTGTGGTTTCAATAAGATGGCGCAGCATGTCACACAGCTGGTGCCACAATTGATTTATTGAAGGAAACGTTTGGTAACCGCATAGTTTCATGTTTCGGACCCTCGAATTGGCCTCCAAGATCGTGAGATTTAACGCCGCTGGACTATTTTCTGTTTGGATATGTGAAGTTGCTACGCCGATAAGCTCGAAACGATTGACCACTTGGATTACAACATTCGCCACGTTATTGCCACTATACGGCCACAAATGTTGGAAAAAGTCATCGAAAATTGGACCTCCAGATTAGACTACGCCCGAGCAAGACGTGGCGGTCATATTTAAAATATAATGCCAGAAGATTATCTTTTGTATAAAGTAAATTTCATGACAATTTAAAAAATTCATCGTTGGTTAATTTCATTTTAAAGTTACATATACCTCTATAAAAAAACATCCTTTAGTTGCACATAATTGACCATGTCTTTTTAACGGCTTAAGCTATGAGAGTCATTGTAAAGCTACTCGTGGTTTTACAGGTACAGAAATGATTTTTACTTTTTGACGGCAAAATAAACTTGTTTTTCAAAATCCGTGGTTAAACCGCATTATTTAAAAACATGTTTTTCCGAAAATTTTAAAAAAATATATGTTAAATATAAATAATTCTTCAATCTCCCTACGTGGTACTTATGCGCGTTAATGAGTTATCGGTTTTTTAATTAAAGGGTCCGCCAAATAACTTTTTTTTTTGAACTCCTGAACCAATTGGACTTTGTATGGCGTCATACCAAGGTCTTTATGCAAAATTCGTCTCAATGATGTCTCCAAAATGTTCAATTGTTGAGAACGACGGTGAATTGATGTTGATGGCGCTTCACGCACACTTTCTGCCACAGCAGCAATATTCTCGGGTGTACGCACTGTTTTTGGCTTTTCACGCTTTGGTTTATCGATGAGGATGCCAGTTTCTTTCACTTTTTTCACAAGATAACTAACATACGGACCATATTCGTTCAGCGGAAGGATAAAACTAATTATCTGTCAAATCAGACATGAGCTAAGTGTTACCATTCACGAAATAAGCACTAGTTGAAAAAAACGTTAGATGGCGGACCCTTTATAATTTTAAAATTGTTATTCATAACTTCGGATTCCTTAAGAGCTCCATAAAGGCATTTGGCAACCGCGGATTTAAAAATAAAATGCCTTTTACTTCCGAAAAATATTTTTTTTTATAATTTCATTTAACCCTGCAGTACTATCGTTATTCAACTTACTCCATTACTATCGTTGGGTGTAATCCACACCTACTTATTAGTATCTGTCATTCATATCAGTTAAATTCAATTATACAAATAATATTTTTTTTTTTTCAATAATGAACTCCAAAATACAGAAAAAAAAATTAATTTTATAAGTTTGGCAATTCATTTATTTTAAATAATATTTTGTTAATGTACATCTCTCTTGAAAAAAAAAACAAAAAGTTTGAATTCCACCCAGACGATAGTACTGCAGAGTTAAAACACGATAACAGTAGCTTTAAAATGAGATATCAATGAATCACGAAGCTTTAAAGATATGGACGATTATGTGTGACTACTTTTGTGAAAATTTCGAATATTTTTCATATTTTGAAACGCTATATTTCAAGATCCGCTAGGACTACACTCAAAAAAATAAGTTAGTACAAAAGTTAGTAAAACGTCTTGTAAATCAGGTATACTATTTTTTTAGCAAATTTTTTGCTAAAATCGTGTTTTCAGCTAAAATTTTTGTTATACTTATTCAGCACTTAACTGTTTTATACTAATGCTTTCCTAATATACTAATATTTTACTAATTAATTTTGCTAAAAAAAAATTGTGCTGATAACCACATTAATAGTGTGGACGACAACCAGATTGAAAGATATACGCAGAATGAAGCAGATGTCCCGGCATGTCAAGATGTAGTAGAGAAGAGGAAAATGATACTAAAAAGTACAACTCTATATATAATAAGACATATAAAAAAATCAACCATGGAAGTTTTTGTATCTGTTTTTCACACATAAAACAAAATTGAGGATTAAAACAACTTAAATTTTGCGTTGTCACCGGCTTGTGAAAATAATTGTCTATTAATTAAATAAAAGACAAGATAAAATATTTAAATTTAATATGTATTTCTAAACTAAATGTTTATAGATTAACAATCTAGTGTGGTCAAATTACAAGCAAACATATACAGACATGTAGACAGAGTATAGCGAAAGACACACATCTTAGGCAGATTTTTATGGGTCCCTTTTCTTATTGCAAAAAAAGGGTTGTTTTTTTTTTTTGTTTCGTTTGTGTTTGTTTATTTTTTAGTTTCGTTTCTATAACTATCTTCGGCAGTTGCGTCCTTTAAAATATAGCACCATTTAGACAATCATTGATGTAAGTAAATGAAAGAAAATTTTTTTCATGTTATATATATTTATTTCTATATATTTTCAGATATTAAATTAATTCATGTGGTCAATGTGGGAAAATGAAAATTTTTATATTTCGCAATTATTGTAAATTATTTTTAAAAGAATCACAAAAATATGTTTTATGATTTTCAGCAAATTTTGCTGACACAGCAAAATTTTTTGCTGACTTTACAAACTTTTTTTTGAGTGTAGCTATCCTTAATTTGGACGATGTTATAGTTATATGACTTACAACTTTTATACCAAGTTTGATTGAAATCGGTAAGGGTGGAAGAAATAGAATGGTTGATTTTATATGTTTTCGGTCATTAGTAAAAACATCAAAATTTTAACATTATTTTTTCTTACATTTTCAAATTTCATTTAAGACATATTGTCTTCAGATTGAACAATGAGGGTTTTTGTATTTTTTTTTTTTTTTTCATACAAAATCTTGTGTGTCGCAAAAGAAATGTCTCAAAATTGCATAAATTGTATGAAGCATAATATGAAAACTATTGACATTATGTCTATTGTAACAATTATCAGCTGTTGGTTGAACAAATAAATATGTATGTTGTTGTTTAGGTGTTGCATAGTTGCGAATATTCTCAGAGGTATTAATGATGACCATGCGATCTCTTATTTTGGCATTAGCACACTCATAATTCTCCATGCATAAAAATACGAAAATATTGTCAAAACTACAAAAACGCTAGTAAAATAAATAAATTTTCGTATATTTTACGAAAGTAGTTTGGACAATAATTTCAATTTTTTTTGTATGGATTATTATCAGTGCTGGCATTGAATTCAATATTTTTAGGAGTTTCCCTTAGGTCAGAGGTACACACAGAAAAAATTGTTTATTTGAAAGTAATTTAACATAAAATTATCCGTTATCGGAAGGTTTCACCTGTAAATGTATAATTTTATGGGAAGCCCTACTTTTGATTCTAATGAAGTTTTACTGCAGCATTTAGCAGTTACAAAAGAATATTTCAAAAAAATAACAGAATCTAAAAAAGATGAAAAATAACTGTCACTTTTGTGTCATTTGTTTCCTGAAAAGACGTTAACAAAGGGCACTCGCTTATATGTTGTTGTTTTTTCTGGACTGTTATTGCAATATTATTTAAACAATGTTCCACAAACAAAGCATGCAAAAACATGGCATATGCCATAAAGCCTTAAGGTAGAATTGTTACAAAAGAATTTTTTGTGAAACGGGTTAACCCGTAATAGCGAAAGAACTTTTAAATGAAATACAAAACGAACTTTGTTGAATACTCTCAATAGAGGGCTATTGTTCAATATTTTCCTTAAAAGTTTGTGTAAAATAAAATTTGGTTTTATTAAATATTTTTTGATTCAATTCTGTTTTTTTTTTCTTTTATTTAATACACAGAAAAAAAATATTGCTAATACAATTTTAATTTAAAACTCACTTGCAATTAAAAGTTAAATAATATCGTATGATGTGAGCAAGATTATTTAAGTTCAAGATCATGTTTTTGGTTAAACAAAAAACCGCGCAATGACCGTAAATAATGATTATTTTTCGTTTTTTCAAATCAAAAAATCAATCACTCCCAGCAAGAACAGTGACGGTCAAATGACTGGCACTACTGATGGAAATATCCATCAACGCGTAGAACAAAGTTTCTATCATTTTCTTAAGGGCAATGTGAAAAAAGTGATGGAAACATTGTGTACGTGTGATTTTGCATCTTCCTCTAATTTATAAATTCATAACCCAGCAAGAACAGTGACGGTCATATGACCGGTCAAATGACCGACACTGCTGATGGAAATATCCATCAATGCCTAGAACAAAGTTTCTATCATTTTCTTAAGGGCAATATGAAAAAAGTGATGGAAACTTTGTGTACGTGTGATTTGCATCTGCCTCTAATTTATAAATTCGTAAGTTAGAGGAAGATGCAAGATTTGCATGTGTTAGTTTCGGTCATCCATTTCTTGTAGGGAAGTTAGAGGAAGATGCAAGATATGCATGTGTTAGTTTCGGTCATCCATTTCTTGTAGGGCTTATAACAGACATAAAAAAAAATGTATTGCACCATTATTATTTTTTGACAATCTTTGCAAATCCGTCATGATTTTTTAATTTTTGATTTTTAAAGTTTTCTTCAATGTTAATGATTATTTTTGAATAATAATAAAAAAAATCAGCCATAATCATTATTTTTGAGCAAAAAAAATAAACTCAAAAATAATCATTTATGATTTTTACTTTTTCGCTCAAAATAAAACTCACTTTCAGAAATTGACAACTATTGTCCAAAGCCAGTTTGTCCAAACAAAAATATGAAGTAATGGGAGAAAAAAAATTTCAATACCCCTATCTGTACCAGCTGGCCAAAGTGGTGCACTCTGTTCCTGCCACACAAGTGAGTGTTGAAAGATTCTTTCTGCATTAAAAACAATGCTAACGGATCAAAGATGCAACCTACCAGACGAGTCGTTGGCGAAATTACTTTTTGTAAAATTAAATAATAAATAATTAAAAACAAATAAAATTGATTATAAAAAAACTTATGAAATAATTTTTAATAATTTTTTTCGCTTTGGTTGGTTCTTCTGGATTTGTTTTATGAGGATATGCAACTATGTTGGTAAAAAACCTCACAAAAAAGTCATAAATTGAAAGTGAGTTTTATTTTGAGCGAAAAAAATAAAAATTATAAATAATGTTTATTTTTTTAGTTGTATTTTTTTTTTTTTTTTTTGCTCAAAAATAATGGTAGCGATTCCTATTGTCACTTTCACCATTCACCTCAGTTTTCGAACCTCATATAATACAAATTTATACATTTTTTATTGTTCAATCGTCTTTACAATAAACAAATATTAAAAAATCGGAATTTAAAATGAGACAAATAATTAACACACGGGAAATAATGAGATTCGAGAGTTGAGGTGAATGGTGAAAATGAGAATAGGATTCGCTACCAATGATTATGGCTGATTTTTTTTTTAATATTACTTGTTTACAAACTAAACAAAATATAAAAAGGAGAGGAAAAACAAAAAACGTGTATTGAATATCCACCAGAGGTGGACCTTGCACATCAAACAAGTTTTCAATTATTTTTGATCAATGGTTATAATCTTTAACTTCAAACTCATATGTATATTAGTTCTCATGTAGTGAGGTAAACTAGTTCATATGAATGTTTGATGTTTGGCATGGGATTGTTACCGCTTTCAAAACGTGTTCTGATGATGGGAACCTAGAAAATTCCCGAAATAGATCTATCAACACATTCCTGAAAGGATCAAATAATAAATTTGAAAACAAAAAACTCTATAGATTATTTGTTAGGACAATATGCTAATAAAGAAATATAGAGTATGGCCTCGAACTTGAATAATTTTCATTTTCATTGCACAATTAAAGGTCGAAAAAAACATAATTTTTATTTTTAATAAAAATTATAATAAACTTGTTTAAAATTACTCAAAAATAATCATTGCCATTGAAGGAAAATCCTTAAACTCATAATATAATCATTATTGTGTAATTTTTATTATAAAACTCATAATGATTGAATGACCCTGGTGCAATGTTTATTTATTAAGTAAAAAATGTCTTCATCCGCTAATTTAATGCAGACTTATCTACTGACAGGTCCTTACATGTTTCATTTCGAGTCACCGAAAATCTTCAGAGAACCAATGTAGAAGGGGTACATTTTTAAAATTTTAATTAAAACATTTCTTAAATAATATCTATTAAATGTTTAATTGAAAATATATTTGATGCACACAAAATTTCCAGTTTATTATTGCCTATACAGGGGTGGCAAGACTTTTTTGTTGCGTGCCAAAAACAGACATATTTTGTTGTTAAAAGGTGTCCTGTGCCACTTTAATTAAATATTTTTTAAAACCGTTATCTGGTACAATATTTTAAAATTCAGAAATTTTTTTTTTTTAATGTATCAGCATGGAAGAATAATTTGTTCTTTTGCTTTTTTATTTTTATTTTTATTTTTATTTTTATTTTTATTTTTTATTTTTATTTTTATTTTTATTTTTATTTTTATTTTTATTTTTATTTTATTTTTATTTTTATTTTTATTTTTATTTTTATTTTATTTTTATTTTTATTTTTGTATTTGATGAATTTCATATCAAAACCGATATGCATTGAACCCGAAAATTGTTGGTAAACCAATTTAACTTGTTAAATTAAACACTATACAAATACTTTGTAAAACATTTTTTTGAAAAGTATTCTTTGTAAATTTTGTTCAATCAAAAGCTTCAATTTGAAAAATAATTTTTCTGTTTGTAATTATTCATAACGAATTTTCCTTTTAAAATAAACTGTTTTGTTTTTCTTATAAAACTTTTTAAATTAACGGTTTATTTATTTGATTGAGCTGCGCCAATAGGTTATGGGCCGCACAGACACAATGTCTCAAGATTTTAAGTCATCTTTGAAAAACTGAATCGAAAACAATTATGTAATATGGAAAAAGAAAGCGGAATGTGTCCTTATTAGAGATGACACATGGTCTGTTGTACGTGATGAAAAACCAGCAGATTTAAATGCGGTTTGGTTAAGAAAGGATGAAAATGCAAGAGCATCAATTTATTTGATGATTGACGACCGATTTGTTTTATCTTATCGACGAAGCGACAACAGCTAGAGAGGCTTGGTTGGTAATCAAGAATCATTTTGAGCGTCATTCCTTTAGCGAGTGTGTATTCATCATGAAGAAAATTTGTCAAATGCAATTAGAAGAGAATGGTGATATGGAAAATCATCTTTTGTCAGATGCAACAAGAAATCAAGAAACTATCCTGCATGGGTGAGAAACTTAGTGAAAAATGGGAAGTAGCTATGGTCCTTCGTAGTTTGCCAGAATCATACGATGTGCTAGTAACAACCTTAGAGGCTAGAAGTGATGGTGTCCCATCTTTACTGATAGTAAAGGAGAAATTACTTGAAGAAGCTAAAAGAAGATCTCAAAAACAATCATATGTAAACGTTGATGCTTCTGTTTTAAAAAGTACATGGTGGCTATGACAGGAAGTTAAAGTCATCATTCAAATATTATTTGTTTTTATTGTGAAAAGCAAGGCCACGTACGGAAAGATTGCCGATTGTACAAAGATTTCTGAAAATAAGGGTAAGACTCATATGGTTATTAATGAAGACAATGATGAAAGAAATGAAAGGTGTTTTTGGGCTGATGCTACAAAGAGTCATAATGATTGGTTTATAGACTCAGGTGCAACGAGTCATATTGTAACAACAAGGATTTCTTTCAAAACACTAGATGAACGACACAAGACTACACTAACAATTGCAAATGGTTATGAGGTGAGGACTTGTGGCAAAGGTTCTGGTGTGTTGAAAGTGATCAAAGGTGATGGTAAAATTGAAGATGTTCCTGTAAAGAGGTACTTTATGCTCCTGATATAGAAAGCAATCTGTTATCGGTAAAAAAGCTGACCGCGAAGGGTTTTCGAATACTTTTTTACGACAATATATGTGAAATATATTTCAAAGATAATGTTTTAGCTACTGCTGTACTAGAAAATGATTTGTACAAACTTAATCTTCCAAAAACAAAACAACAAGCTTTAGTGGTAACCAAACAAAGTGTATACATGAATGGCATCGATGTTTCGGGCACCGTGATATTGATTGCATTAAGAAGATGTTAAGGAACATACAATGAAATCCCAAAAAGTTGTAGCTGTGCTAATTTTTGTGAGGTTTGTGTAAAAGGTAAATTATCAAGAAATCCATTTCCAAAGACGTCAGCCAACAATCGAACTCTGTGATGGATCTTATTCATAGTGACGTATGTGGACCAATGGATACTGCTACTCCTAGTGGTAAAAGATACTTTGTTTCTTTCACAGACGATTATAGTAAGTACGTTACAATTTATTTGCTAAATTTTAAGTCGGAAGTTTGCCTCAAAATTTAAAGAATATTGTGAAGTTATGAAAACCAATTCAATAAATACCCCAAGGTTATACGATCGGATAATGGAGGTGAATATGTTAATTCAGAGGTAAATACGTTTTGCAAGAAGCATGGTATAAACAACAATTTACAGTACCCTACAACCCCGAGCAAAATGGGGGTAGCAGAAAGACGTAATAGATACTTGGTTGAAATGATTCGTTGCATGCTGATTGATGCTAGTATGCCTAAGTGTTATTGGGGAGAAGCTGCTGTTACGGCTGCATATATACAAAATCGTGTTTTAACAAGATCTACAAATTCAATTCCTTTAGATGTTTGGGAAGGTAAGCCTTCGCCATTAAGCAAGTTTTTGATTTTTGGATGTCAAGCTTTAGTGTATATACCTAAAGAAAACAGAAAGAAATTGGATGAAAAAGGCACGACGCCTAACGTTTATTGGTTATTCAGATCAGGTAAAGGGTCTTAGATTTTTGGACAAAAATACGAATAAAGTCGTAATCAGTAGAGATTATAAAATTGTAGCTAATAATGATAATTATAATGTTGTTAATAAAAACAAAGAAATTTACATTGATCTTTTTGCCGCCTTCTGGTAAATTTTCAAATACGTGTCAAAATAATAATGAATTGGTTAAAAATGGTGAACTAAACCTAAATGATGAACGTAATGACATAATTCTAAGTGACGAAGAATTTTTTGAGACTGAAATAGGTGTTTGAATCCTCGACAACAATTACAGATGTTGATGAACCACTAATGATATCCATGAATCTGAAAATGAAGTTTGTGGGCAATGAATAAAAGTGGGTAAACAGCCGATAATAAGAACTTCCACAAGAACCACAAAAGGAAAAACTCCAGAAAGGTATCGAATAAATGTAATAACGGAATCTTTGGAACCAAATCATATAAGCAGGTTTTAAAAAGAGATGACAAAGATCTATGGCTGAAGGCAATGCAAGAAGAAATTAATTCTTTACAATGCAATAATACATGGGAAATGTAACATTCCGATTGACCGTAAGCCCATTGGGTGCAAGTGGGTTTTTAAATTGAAAACAACGCAGATGGTGCCGTGACAAAATATAAAGCGAGACTTGTTGCACAAGGTTTAATCAAAAATATGGTGTTGATTATGATGAGGTTTTGCACCAGTAGTAGTACGGCAAACAACGTTTCGAATGTTTCTGACAGTTGCTGGTAAAATAAAATGATGGTAAGCAGTATGATGTAAAAGACAGCTTTTCTTTATGGGGATTTAAAGGAAGAAATTTATATGAAACAACCGATTGGTTTTGAGATTCCAAACGGAAAATTTTGCAAATTAAAGAAAAGTATATATGGGTTAAAGCAATCCGCACGTTGCTGGAATGAAAAACTAGTTAAGGTGTTTCTTAATGCTGGTTTTAAAAGAGGTTGGCCGATTCGTGCACTTTAAGAAAAGAGAAAGATGGTGAGGGATTTTTATATTGGTATATGTAGATGATATACTTGTGGCTACGAAATTGATACACATCAAAACTATATTTACAACTTTGAAAAATAATTTGAAATATCCGATCTTGAGAGAAGTCAATTTCTATTTAGGAATAAAAATCGAGAAGGGGATAGACGGATATTTCAATATTAATCAAGAACATTATATAAATAATATAATAAAAGAAGCTGGTGTAGAGGATAAAATAAATAAAAATATTAAAGATGAAGCTCAAAGCTATTATTTGCCAACTAATGAAAAATACCATCACTTAATAGGAAGTTTGCTTTATCTAAGTGTAAATACAAGACCCGACATTGCAACTCCGGTTTCAATTTGAGTAGAAAAGTAAGCAAGCCTACCTATCGTGATTGGAATGAACTAAAGAGATTAGTCAAAATTTAAATGGTTCAAAAGCTTTAAAGTTAATGTTAACTTGTGATAATATGAAAGGATTGTATGGGTTCGCTGACGCCGATTGGGCTCAAAGTAAAAAAGATAGGAAATCAAACAGTGGATTTATCTTCAAGTACAATGGCTCGTGTATATCTTGGTGTTGCAGAAAACAAGATTGGTATCGCTCTCATCAACGAAGCAGAATATATTGCTTTATGTGAAGCTGCTAAAAAGCAGTATGGTTTACGAAGACTAATGATTGATTTTGAAATACATCAAACAGAACCTATAGTTATTTACGAAGATAATCAAAGTTGCTTAAAATTAGTGCAAAATGAGCGTTTTAGTCGACGAAGCAAACATATTGAAACAAAGTATCATTTTATAAAAGATTTTTAAAAGACAAGGAAATTATTCTTGTTATACTGTCCAACTGAGAATATGGAAGCAGATATTTTTACGAAACCTTTACATTCAATCAAGATTAAGCAATTCAGAGAATTATTAGGTTTATTATCAAGTTAAATTGAGAAGGGGTGTTGGTAACCAATTTAACTTGTTAAATTAAACACTATACAAATACTTTGTAAAACATTTTTTTGAAAAATATTCTTTGTAAATTTGTTTCAATCAAAAGCTTCAATTTGAAAAA
>CM037853.1:213083300-213297104 GCA_021234595.1 Delia radicum
TAATTTTACGACCACTCAGCTTTGGCTGAAATCACTTTTTATGTTTTTTTAATTACGTGATCTACAACTAAATAACAGTCAAGTTACAAACAATTGGCTAGACATCCTCCTTGCCCCTTATTTCGCTTGTTAAAAAATTTTAATTTTGCCCTTAAAAAAAGAATATTTTTATACAACTTGTGAGGACTACTGAGGAGGACTACAGACCAGCTAGAGATTTACCGCCCTCCACATTTTTATTGCCCCAACCCTAAATTACAAATTACCTTTGAACATATTTACTCTATCTTTTACCTGGACAATTATAACTACTAAAAACGATTGCCAAGCATATTTGCCTGTAGACGTCAAAGGGATAAGGCGAAACCAAAACTTTTTCAATATTTTTAAACCAAATCATATTATGGAAACAATAATTTAAAATGAATTATATTAATTTTTTGAACATAATTTGGATCTGTATTAAACATATGTAAATGTTATTTAGGTGTGTATGATTAATATTTGCTTAAATTCCATATTACTTATACGCAAAAAGTACTGACTTTACTTTTGTACTCAAAATGTTTGTAAACTTGCAAATTTTAATACAAATTGGTTAAAATATGACAAGACAATTTACCCCAAAAAATCGCTAATGTTCAACAAAAAAAAAAAAAAATAAGTATAAACATTTTTTGGTTTATGTTCTTACCTGACGATGAAGATTCTTTTTCTTTGCTTGTTTTTTCCGCCTCCTTGCGTTTACGTCCCCGTTTCAATGATGAAGATGTCGTAGCTAAATCAGCATCATCATCGTCTCTTGCATTAAAATCACTTTCTTCTTCACTCTCATTCTTCTTGCGTTTCTTCTTTTTACGCCCCTTTTCTTCACCTTTTTTGGTTTTACGTTTTTTACCCTTTTTCTTTTTAGGCATATCTTCGGGATCATAATCATCATCTTCGTCATTCTAAATAAGAGAAGACAGATTAAGTTAACTATTAAGAACACATATAAGTTAAAGTTGTCAATCAAAATGCATAACGGTAACGATATTTCAATCGGTTACGAGTTTCTATTTGAATTGGTATTTTTTCAGAGGTTACAAGTATAGCCATTGAAACGAATATCGGTTACGGTTTAAGTCCCGGCGTAATTTTGCTCTTTACTTCAATTACGGCTAAGGTTTTAAAAAAATAAAATACGTTAATTTAGCGGTAACGGGATTTTAGCGATTACGTTTTATTTTTTTATTTTAAATCTGTATTTTTATTAAAACAAATTATCCAAATACTAGTATCAGCCTAGCTAATATGTCTGATATGCTTTATTTTTGTAAATACACGGAGGTTAAAAGCTCGTTATAAATTAACAAGAACATACAAATAATCTCGATGTATATAAAAACAAAAAACTAATAAAACTGTAAAAAATATTACTAGAGACAGAGTAAAAACTCAAATTTTTTTTATAAAGATAACATTTTTGCTTTAGAAATGTTGAGGTTAAGAAGAAGAATAAACATTTTGCAAAGTTTAGTAGCGTCATGATGCTTGTTAGGAAAAGGCCCTAGCCACGGGTTTGATTACTAAGAACACAAGAATGGAGCACAATTGATGATTAATATGGTTTTGTTAAAGCTTTGCCTATTCTGGAGGCTTTAACTTTTCTAAAAGTTCGCGTTCTGCTGAGATCTTTAGCCAGATCGAAACAATAGTATCAACCTAGCTAATATGTTTGATATGCTTTATTTTTGTTCATATACGGAGGTTGAAAGCTCGAAAATTAACAACATAATAAAAAACGTTTTAAAAACATAATCCAGTTTCAATCTCAAATTGTAGTTATTAAAATCTTTCCGGATTTTTAATCATAGAAATTTTATATACCTTATCTCGCACGATTTTGATAAAAAATAAAATTTAAAAAGTGAATATAAAAAGAAAAAGAAGATTAAAATGTTTATCGCTTCAGTATAATTAGTAACATATATGGGAAAATCTACGTCAAATCCACGTCACTCACAATTTAAACCATTTTAAGAACAATATATAATATATATATTAGCATTTTTGAGGCAACGAATTTAACCAGGGAAACATGCTAAATTTTAATATAAATACTTTAATGTGCTTTACTCAATTAAAAACTAAACTAATTTATGCCTATTTTGCTTGTAATTCTTAAAAGTTGTTCAACTCTTTTGGATATAAAATCAGAGTGCCTAAAACCTTTGGTAGATGATGATAATCCTGATATTGCAACCTCTCCTAAATGTTGAAAGAAATATGTGCCCTGAGTTAGGAATAAATGGTAGCTCTCCAAAATCTGTCACTCTTTTTTTTCAATAAATATAAATTTCAGAGGTTTTTCATTTTTGTGCGTCAAGATAATTTCAAATTTTTTTTATATTGGCATACAAATATTAAATAAACTAATAAAATTAGATCAAATCGATTATTTTAAATCACTTTAATTGAATTAGGAATATCGATTTACATCTTTTAATCTTTTTTTTTTTAATTTAAAACAACGCTAAATATTTGGGACTGAAATTGCAAAAACGATCGATTTGAAAACTAGGTTATGTCTACAATAGGCCGGGTCGATTTGTATGGAGGCAAATAAATCTCTCAACGTTCAAGGAAAATCGTATTCTAGGGATCAAAATAAGAAAGGAACCATACCTCTAAAACGAATTCTGATGTCCCGACTTTTGACCCGTAGGGTGAAATTTTGAAAAATTTCACTTTGACCCATTTAGAGTGCCCCAATCGAATATAATTTATACATTCATCTGCTAGAGCGTCTTCCGGAGAAGAAATAGAGACCCTAATCTTGGAAAGACTCCTCCTACTTTCTGAAATATCTCTATCCCGAGATTTGTACATTTTGCTATAAAAACACGACCCTTAACGGTCACCTAGAATGATGATTTATGCATTAATCTGCTAGCGCGTCTCCCGGAAAAGAAGTAGCTCCAATAATCTTGGAGAGATTCCTCCTACTTTCTGAAATATCAAAGTAGGCTTTTTCAAAATTTGACCCTTTGTGTCAAAAGTCGGGACATCAGAATTCGTTTTAGAGGTATGGTTCCTTCGGCAAAGTTTCTTATTTTGATCCCTAGAATACGATTTTCCTTGAACGTTGAGCGATTTTTAAATCGACCCGCCCTAGTCTATAATCTATATACCCAATTTAACATTTAAAAACTTATTAGACTATTAACAATAAATTCCAATCTTAAAGATTTCTTATCTATGTACTTACAACAATATTTGGCTTTAAAGGAGCATCCGAATCATTTGAGACTTCAGCCTGTTGAGCAGATTCATCCAAAGCATCTTCCTCTTCTAAATAGACAAACAAAAAAATATTTTAATTAAATTAAAATGTTGATATTTATTTAAAAATTAAAAAGTTAAATAGTACAATAAGAAAGAATTCATGTGGCTTTAGCTAAAATATAATTATATACAATTTTTTTTTTTAAATTCAAACTTACCTGGCAATCAATCTTTTATTTGAATAATGAGATCTAAAGATTAAAAACGAAATGTTTATAATTTTAAAATAAATTCTAAGCATATCATTTAAAATTAGTTTTCTTAAGAACCGGAAATTTGCTCGTTAGACAACATTTACTAAAACTAAAACAAGTCATCACCAAGATTATCCTATTATTGTTGTAAAGATACAAAAAATAAATTGAATTTGATTTATTTACGATCTCTGCTTATCAAATACTTTTACTTACTTTTTGTCGCCTTCGCCGGCAATCCATTAACATTTTGAAGAATAAATTTAATAAAGATCATAAGAGGACATTGAACTAAAAGATAAAATAATTTTGTTTGTTGCAAAACTACTGCTTTAAAAGCCAGAGTACCACCAGTAGGGGGTTATTGAACCTCTCTTTGTATAGTGTATGGATTTAGTGTATTACAGCAATGTACAAGAAGATACAAGATATCTACAAACAGGTGTGAGTTTTAAAAACACAATTGATTGTTAACATCTGGCGTTTCTCGTGGTGGAAGGTTTTATTTAATATTATTGTACTTATAATGTTTTTTTTATTTGTTCTTCTAAAATAACAAATAATATAGGGATAATTTCTTTTGACATACTTTACATATATACATATTCAAGGTCTTGCTCAACAAAAAGTTCATAACTCAAAATTTTTAAATTTCCATTTTTTGCAAGAACTGTTCATCTCTACACACTGTAAATATCTTAGATCGGTCTCTGTACTCTTTAGAAGAAAAAAAAAAAAACAAAATAACGATCTATGATTTTTACAGTTTGTAGAAATGTATTTTGAGTTATGACCCTTTTGTTGAACATGTGCTATATATTCAAAAATGAATTTATAGGAATAAAAATGTAACAGTCAAATTTGAATGTTAAAATAACTAAACATATTGATAGATTTAAAGCAAATCACGCATGTTATTATCACATTTTCCTTTTTCTTTACGATTATGATGGACAATGTTTAGATTTAAAGTTTGAAAACTTTTTTTGAAAAGGAACTAATCAAAGAAGGTTAAACTAAAAAATATAAAAAAAGTCCCCAAATCCCTACAAATCCCGGAATCCTGAGATCCTAAAAAATCCCGGGACTTAAAAAAAAATCTCGGAATTTAAAAATTAGTTCCTCTGTGGTAACGCCGACATTTTCCTTGTTCCTCTTATGCCGGATCGCTATCGGCGCCATCTTTTAAACCAAAAAAGTTAATTGTTTAGCTGTCAAGATAAACTTTTACGGTCTTATGCAAAAAAAATACTGACGTTAACTTTAAAGTTCACGTTAGTTAACCGATACATTAAGCCTAACAAACGTTTGGTAGAAAATTGTATTCTAAAACAGTTTGTTAACTAATGTATGTTTTTAATGTTTATACTGGCAACACCATCATTCACTCTTCTCTTTTTATAGTTAATGTTTCAAAAAAACGAATATTATTTCATTCGGGTAGTTAAGTATATATAAAAAACGTTTTGTATTTTTGTAACTTAACGTGGGTTTGTTTATTTAAAATGATAATTATTGTTTTTACTACAAAAACAAACGAATGTTGAATGCATTAACAATAATGTAAAACATTTAACACGACACTTTTTGCTAGGATTGATACCAATTATTCGAACAACGAGCTTTGTTTACTTTTGTTGATTGTATGCACATCACTATCAAAATTTGTTTGTTTATGATAGTTTATTTGGTGAATTAAGTTCAATTTTATAAATAAAAATGGAAAAAGAGGATTGTAAACGAGCACGATCCGAAAATTGGGTTGAGGAAGATAAAGTAAGTATATTTTTTTATTAATTAAATGGGATTTTATTAAAATAAATTATATAATTTAGATGTTGCTGAAGGAACTGATTAAAGAAAGGGTTAGTATTTTAGAAAACAAAAATACAGATTTAAATACCAACCATTCCAAAAGAAACGCTTGGATGGATGTGGCAGACAGGTATGTACTTATAAATATTTCTTATTTCTACACAAATGAAATCTTTTCTTTTTTAGCTTTAACAGCTTATGTACAGGGAGCCGTCGCACAATTACACAGCTCAAAAACCAGTGGATATCCACAAAAATTGCTGCGAAGAAGCAGGTATCGGAGCGCCGAAAACTGATTAAGAAAACTGGTGGTGGTTCTGTAACTGCGGAAGAACCTGTAAGCAGCGAAGATATAATGGCGTGGCTGCCGAACGAATTTGTGGTTGATGTTAACGAATTCGATTCTGATTCAGTTACCCAGCAAGTAAGTGAATCAATGACTGCTGATAATTGTCAATCGAAGATCGACCCAAAAAAAACTACAAAAGAAAACGTTGCTGAAGATGAAATGGAGAAAGATAATGAAAATCTAATCAACGTCACACCTGTCATTAGGAAGGTTTGTATATGAATACGTAGTTGTATTTTAATTTGTTTTTAAGAAATATGTATGCATATAATTGTGTAAATAAATATTTTATTAGAAAACGCCTGCGAAAACTCAAACAGAGCACCATATGAAGAACATGGTGGAATTTGAAATAAAATGCAAGGATGAGTTGCATAAACGTCAACTACTGGTTGAGGAGGCAAAGCTAGAAGTTCAGAAACGCAAACTAAGGAACCTCGATTTAGAGTATGAATTTACGCAAGAAAAAATGAAGCACTATAAGCTAAATTTCGGTGGTACGTATGCATGTACAATATTTGCAGAAAAAATAAATACCATATAACAATAAATATATTTCTGTTATTTATTAATAAGATAAATATTTATGTACCTGTTAAGTTTTATATACACGTAATATGTATATAAGTATGTATATTTATCTTTACTAAATCATATCTCTTTTATTTTTTTTTTTACAGAAATGTAATAATATAGTACATACGAAAGGAATAGCCGATTTTTACTTTGCTGTAATAACATATGTATTTAAGTCTGAATTATTTTTAGTTTTTTTTTTTAATTTTTACTTCCTGTTTCACTAAATGCAAAAGAACTTTTTCTTTCGCACAACTACATTTAAAACAAAAACAAATTAAAAAAAAATATTGCTTTTGTTTTAAATGTATTTTTGCGAGAGAAAGCGTTCTTTCGACATCGTGTAATTGGTAGTTAGTTTAAGTTTTTTACTTAATTTTTAATTATTTTTGTTATGTTTAAAAAAGAACTGAACTATGTACTTGTATTTTTATTTGAATTGTTAGTATTTGAATTGTTGCCTTTTTTGTTATAAACAAAATACAAAATAAAACATGTACATACGTTTATAGTAAAACAATAAAAAAATGTTTTTATTTGTCCGTTAAATTACATTCAAAAATTCCTTTCAATAAATGATTTAAGGATAATTCTTTCTGTTCTTCCAACGTTTTCTCTTTCTGCTTCGAACGCTTCTATTTGCATTGAATCATCTGCTCTAAAGTCAGCTAGAAAATTCAATAAAGATGCAATTTTAAGAAACTATTTATTATTGTTAAGATCAAAGAATGATAAAATAAAACTTACATGGAGAAATGTCGTTTGCTTCTATTGCAATGTTATGCAAAACAGCTAAAGCTACAACTAACACTTTTGCGTTTGGAAAGCTAATGGTCATTCCGTCAAGCAAGCATCGAAATCTTTGCTTCCAAACACCAAAGCATCTTTCAACTGTATTTCTGGTTGCGATGTGAGCAGTATTGTAATTCACCTCTTTGTTATTTTGAGGGCGAAGTAGAGGTGTAAATAAATATGGCATTAATTTGTACCCAGAATCGCCAAGCAAACGACCTTTAAATTCACCGTTATCGAAGCGCTCTTCAATAGAAGATTCATTGAAAATTCTACAGTCGTGCGTGCTACCCCTCCATCTTGCCACAATGTCTAAAATTTTTAGTCGAGAGTCACAAACAACCTTCAAGAGAAATTTTATAAAATCGTACCAAAATAGTTTAGACCTTGAATTACCTGTACATTGAGCGAATAAAATCCTTTTCTGTTAATATAATACTGCGCAGCATCACCACCAGTTTTTTTAATTTTTATGTGGCAGCCGTCAATGGCGCCAATTACACCTGGAAAGTTGCGAATCGCTTTAAAGCCTTGTGCCAATCTTACTTCTTCTTCGGCAGATGACGGCATCTTAATAATGTCTTTAGCATGCTTTGCTAGTGCACGAGAAACTTTGGCACAAATTCTACTTACTGTGCTTTGTGCCAGACCATGAAGATCTCCAGCATCATCTTGACACTAAAAATTAAGCAGTAAGTGTGTGTTTATTTTATTGTCTTTTACTTACTTCCCTCCGGCCCCAGCAACGTAAAGCCACTAAAACTTGTAGTTCTGAAGATGTTCCACAGCCTCTGCGATTTACTTCAATGTCTGCTTTAACTAGCGTTATAATTTTTTTAACAGTTGCTTTGCTAAAACGATATTTTGTTTTAAATTGGTCATCTGGAAGGGAGAAGCCATCAAACCTTGTCTTGTAATTCCTTGCCCGATAATATTCCGAAATTTTAATAATACGTTCTAAGTAAAATATTTGAAAATGAAAACTAGTTTTCCAATAAGAATCTAAATTAATTTTACCAATTCTGCTCGCAAAATTCAAAACTTCCATTTTTTTTATTAATAAACACAATTTTTTATTTTATTCACAACAATTTTCTTCACAAAATGTAAACAAATGGAATAAAAAATTCAAATGTCATTTTAAAGTACGGGGGTAACGTACTTTAAAATTTTAAAGTTAACATAGGATTTACCAAACGTTTGTTAAGCTAATAATCGTTTTTGGATGATACTTTAAGGAATTTTGCTTAACAGTGAGTTTAACAAACAGTTAAGTTTTTTTTGCATAAGACCGTTAGTTTTCAAAAAATACATGTGTAAACGAGGATGATTTAAAAGCTGGATTAACTTTAATCAAAATTAATAGTCTCTTGAGGATTCTATCCAGTGAAGGTTTCCAACCTGTCTGCTACGCAGACGATGTGGCGATACTTTTAAGGGGGGAGAATCCTGGATATCTATGTAATAGGGCATCTTATGCACTCGAACTGACGTATAACTGGGCTAGGCCCAGGGGCCTACATGTCAATCCGGACAAAACTGAAATATGCCTTTTTACTAGGAAGAGGAAGATCATTGATTTTGATGAACCTATCTTCCTGGGAAAAACGGTTCACATCTCCGATAGGGTCAAGTATCTGGGAGTTGTTCTTGATAGAAAACTATCCTGGAGGGACCATATTGAGGAAAGGGTGAAGAGGGCCCACATATCGTGGGCCGTCTGTAGAAGGGCAATAGGATCTAAATGGGGTTTGAATCCCAGGATGACACACTGGCTATACATTAACGTTGTCAGACCTATACTGACGTACGCATCTGTAGTATGGTGGACATCGATGAGATTCGGCTCGTATGTGGGACTATTGCAGAAGGTACAGCGCCTATGCTGTTCGGGCATTACTGGCGCAATGAGAACCGCATCTACTAGGGCTGTCGAGACCATTCTAGCAATTCGGCCAATTGAAATACAGGTGAAGTACGAGGCCGCATTGACTATGATGCGGCTAAGGGTACCGTAGAATGGGACAATAATGGCCATATTACCGGATACCGTACGATTTTGGACCAGTTGCCAGGGTACTGCGTCCCAGAATGGGACTGCGACAGGATTTCAGAGAGGTCGGTCACTACGCTCTGTGACACGTTAATCACCGACAGGGAACCATGGTTAAATGGGACCTTCTTGGGGAACCACCCGGGGATCCACTTTTACACGGATGGATTAAAACTGGATGGGAAAACGGGTCTGGGCTTCTGTGACGCTGACTTCAATGTACGCAAATTCTTCCGTCTGCCTGACCATAATACCGTACTACAGGCGGAGGTCACCGCGATTACGGAATGCATTAAGCAGGTGAATATCATGCGCTTGACCGGTAAAATTGTGATTTTCACGGATAGCCAAGCAGCTATCCGGGCTCTATCTACGGACTCTGTGGGATCAATGACGATACTCAGGTGTAAAGGGGAAATTAACGATTTCTATGCACGGGGACGCATTGAGATTATATGGGTGACGGGAAACTGTGGTATAGCGGCGAACGAAATGGCTAATGAATTGGCTAGGGGAGGATCTTAACAGGAGTTAGTCACTTTGGGGATGCTAAACCTTTTCGAGCTATCCAGTGACCCAATATCCACATTGGGGAATCCTAGGGGCATAGGATGGAAGAGGTTGAGGAATTTCGTCAGTGCGACGGAGTTCCTGGGATAGGAAATAGATATGGGACCGATTTTTTAGAGCGCACAACCAGACGACATTCTGGCTTAAGTGTAAGTCCTAAGGGACTTGAGTCGGATTAGGGAAGCATTTTCGCTTCTCCGAATCCTCTTTTCGACCTAACCTAACTTTAATCAAGTAGATTAATTTCTTCTAAATTCCCTATAAATCAATCCAGATTTTGGATTTTTTTTAGGTTGGCAACAATAAAAAAAGTGCCAAAAAAGAACAGGTTTTTATTAAAGTAGTACTAAAAAAACTTAGTGCTACGAATATAGTACATATGGACATTTTTAAAATATTTTTCGCTGATCTACTAGATTAGAAAATTAAACTTTGTATGCGAAGATTATTATCACAATCTTACATATCTTTTCTCTGTCTTTATTGCAATTGTCATTTTAAAATTGAACAGTTCATGCGAATAAGGACGAATAGACCACTTTTTCGCAAACACGGTTTTTTGCATAAATGCATTTTATTAGCAGAGCCCTACAATCATATGCAGAAATTTTGGGGAGATTTTGACTTTCCAAGGCTAAAAAATGACTTTGAAAGTGCAATAATTCGTATATTTTTATATTTTTGTTTAAACTGGGAGTGAACTAACGAACGATTTTGATTAAATACAACACAAAAACATACAAAAATTTTACTTTCGGTAACAATGTGTTAAAAGAACACACTTATTATATTGGCAAACAATTTTACCGTTCTTGAGTTATAAGACTTTAAAGTGTGGAAAGCAAAAAGGGCGAATATCCATCCTTAACAAAATATTATATAAAAATTATTTAGCTGCGAGTCAAGGGTTAATATTATAATTCCTAAAAATGTATTTAGTGTCATAAAGAATTACTACACAGAAAAAATTATGGGCCAAAAATATCTAATTAATCGATTGTTTGAATATCAATGGCAATTTAAACAATTTTTTTAATTGATTCAATTAAAAAATTTATTGAATTTTCTAATATATCCATACAGTGTTGACAACATGTAAACAAAATTTTTAAAAAATTGGCAAACTATTTTTTTATTTTATTTAGATTAAATAATCAAACAAAGGTTTAATTATATCAATATTTTATTTAATTTGTAAATAAAAAGAAAAAAAGATCGCAAATGATTAACTTTTAATACGTTGAATAGTTTACCGATTTGAAATACACGCAAAATCGTAGTTATTTCACTAGAGTTTGCAACACTCTTTTTGTTGAGATATTCGTGTACTCACGAAAACTTAATTTAGTTTCGTGTTTTATCTGTGGTAATAAAAGTGCACATGTGGATTGAAATAAACCTTATCGAAAAAGGACAATTAAACTATTATTTTTGTAAATAACTAAATTTTCAATAAGTATAAGGGTCAACAAACTATCATTTTAAAGTTGTGTGTGATTTTTTTAAGAAAGCAATTTAATTTCAAGAAAAAGTTCAAGACAAGACAAGCAAAACAAAAATTTTGTCTTTACTTTTATTTGTTTTCTTATAAAACATTTTTATTTTAAAAAGCTTTAATTTTATTATAAATAAAATGTCAATTTAATTTAGAAACCTACATTCCTTTTTTATTTAATGGGGGGCGCATATAACAAATATAAAAAATACGAGTTTTCAATTAAAACTACCATTGTTTTCTTCTCAAGTTTCAATTAAAGTTTTAATCAATTTAACTAAACTTTTTAATTGAGGTTGTAAAGAAAAACAATAACTCTTTTAATTGATATTATTATTATTTTAATTGAAAGAGTTTTAATAAACTGTCTGCAAATTGTTTTAGTTAATACTATCATTTCAGTCGTAGGTGCAAAATCAATTAAAATATTAATTGATTCAATAAAATTTTTAATTGAAACCCGTTTTTAGTTTTTTCTGTGTACTGCATCAAATGGCAGGAATATTAAAAAAAAAAATTTTTTTTTGCATGTCCTTGCAATCCTTAAAAAGTGTATCCTTGAAGTCCTTAAAGTGTTACAAACAAATACCAACCATAGTTCGTCAAGTTTTGCAAGTCTCATGAAAATGTAGTCAAAATCTGCTGCAAAATAACACATTTTTATTCAAATTTCAATACATTTTTTTGGATATTCGCACTTTTTCCATTTAAGCAAAAATTGAAGTCCAATTTTTGGCAAGTTCTCTTTCGAATACCTTACTAAAATTTTGTATATAGGTAGATGTGACTTAAATCTTTAAGCTAATACCAAAAAGTTGACAAAAATATTATTTTTTAACCGTTTCCAGCGTTTTTATTGTCCCCTATAAAATTCTACAAATGGTCTATTCGTCTTTATTCGCATGAACTGTTCGCTTGTTAAAAAAAAAACTACATCACTTTTTTTATCAATATTTGTTTTAAATTTTATTTAAATATGATTTTTTGTAAGGTTGTGATTTGTTTTTTTCTTATAGTTTTGTTTTCGTCGTATTTGGGGAGGTTAATTTTTTTATCCTTTAATTTATTTCATAATATAAACTACATAATAACAATATCATAATTTATATGATAGTTTTTTTTTATAATTTTTTGTTGCTTGCTTGTTTTGTCAGCAAAATTTGCTTCTTACATACTAATTTTGAATAATTATAGTTTTTAAAATTATAATTAATATTAGTCTAAGTTTTTTGTTGTTATAGTTGTAAGTTCTTAAGGTTTTTTTCTTGCTTTCAATATTGTGTTTGAGTTTTTTGTATGTTCCATTAATATATAAAATTGTATATAAAGATGTTTTTTGTTTAATTTTTAAAATAATTAAAAAAAAAAAACATGGAACTAAGAAATTTAAATTTACAAAAGTAAAAAAAAAACTATAACCCAGCTAAATTTTGTAAAATTTTAATTTAAAATGTTTTACACGCAATGTTTGCCAAAAAGATTGGTAAAATAGGTTCTATCTAAATTTTTTTTTGTATACATTATTGTAAGGCCTAGTTTTTAGGATGTAGGTTAAATGTATGTTAGATAAGCGCTAGTTAAACTTAGTAATTTGTTTTTTAGACGTGGTTTAAGAAGATTTTCATTAAGACTTAACCCAGCATGATTGGCCAGTTAAACGAAAGTATAAATTTGTCAACAGAAAAACAGCTGTTAGTCAATAATTTATTAAGGTTATGCCGCATTGCAACGTTTTTACAAAAAAAAAAAAAAACATATAAAACGCTAGCACCATTTTATGACTATGACAATGGAAATTTTCAAAATCAATGTGGCATGTAATTTGATATTTCTTAAACTAGAACTGAAAAACAGTAAATTCAGTTTAATTTTGTTTCTAGATTAACTTAACTGGCAAATAAACAAAGTTTAATTGACATCCAAAAAAACTAAGCCTAGGACTTGGTAAATTTTTCAAATATTTTGCACAATTAATTTTGATAAAGCTCGTTGTAGTAATCCTTTGGCAAACATATTTTTGTATGTATAAGGATTCGGATTGCTGAGCTGTTGTTATAAAATTCGATTCGTAACTGAAATGTTTTTAGCACTGCAACAAATCGACCTCCATCAAATTTATGCAAAAACTTAGGTAACCGTGAAATATACTATGATATTCAAATAAAAATGATAAATTCAAGGCTGCGTTTACATCACGCTCGAAATTTATTTTGAAATAGATGTTAAGCGTATTGTAAATGCTTTAGGGTATTTATATATTTACCTAAGTTTTATACAAAAATAATTTGCATTTGTATATATTGCAAAAATTTTAGCAAAATTGTACTTTTGTTTTTTGACTCTGTATTCACCATACATTTTAAATTTTTAAGAACTCTAAATTTTTGCTGGGTTAAATTAAATAAATAACTTAATTTTAATTATTTGTTATAAGAAAAAATCGTTGTTTATAAAAAATATTTTTTTCATTGTCTTTTAAGCCTAATGTTAATTAAAAAAAATAATTCTTTTAGCAACATATTTACAAGATATTTTGTTTAGAAAATTAAAACAATTTATAAAAGAAGCCAACCAAAAACCTTTTTAATTTACATTTTTTTTTAAACATAGCCACGCATACTCTGCGTTTTAAATTTAAAATTAAATATTTTCTATACCAAAACTTTAAAACAAACATTATGAGAATACAAATGACTCTCAAAAATCCCAAAAAAATCAGGAAAAAATTTTGAAACCAGCAAATATTTTTTATGCTTAAAATTATTTGTTTTCTTCGCCGAAATTATTTAACGTCAAACACAGAACATGCCCTACTAATAAACAAAAAGTAAACTAGAATTTCACTCAACATTTTCGTTCAAATAAGATTTTTAATACATTATTTTTATATTTTTCTACTTTATACTTTAAAGGAATTCAATTATTTTGTTAAGTGTATATTATTTTAATGTTTTTAATCACACAATACACTAGCATTAATTAAACAAGACTTGCAAAAAATTTAGCGAGACATTTTTTTGTATGAATTATGCTAGCACAGCAATTGAAAACATAAAAATATTATATATACTCAAAAACTTTGTAAAATGGTACAAGATATTAAGTAGTTTACACAAGTTTTTGTATAATTTATACAAAAAATATTCTCAATTGTACACACAAAATAATATTTACCAATAAATTTCTTAGATTGCTCTATCTTGGTGTTTTTTTGTATAAGTTTTTACAAAACAATAGAGCCATTATTTTCCCCAATTAATTGGCTAACAGTTTTTGTGCGTAGGTATGTTGTGCAAGATCTTATTAAAAATTGCCCTTTTGTGCATGTATAATTTATGAAGAAATTTGTTGCATTTTGTTTTAAAAAAAAATACCTGTAAAATTTGTTTGCCACTATTTTATATGACTTTCCCTAATTATTTACATTAGCTGTCGAAAATATTATAATGATATAAAACCAAATTTTAAAAAAATATCAGTTAATCAAAATCCTTAGGTAAAAATTGTAGTGCATTTAAAATTCTCACCATATTTTTCTAATTTTAACTCGAACTCACCTCTGTAGTTTTCACACAAACTTGTATGCAAAAGCTAATTTATAGGAAATTTACATAGACAAGTTAATATATTAAGACAAGTTAATATATTAAGACAAATTAATATACTAAAAATTGGATTAACTGCTTAATCAAGCACTAAACAAGGAGATTATTCTTTTTAACCCTTTCACTACCGACTTTTTGTGTGTGGATATATTTCTATTTTGACTTTAGATTCTTGTTAGGGGTCCTTAAATTAGAAAGAAAAACGTTTACGTATATGACCCTTCCCCCTCCTGCTCACAAGAAAATGGGTGCGAAAATCGAAGTTTTGAAAAAACTCTGCCCAATTTTGCCACTAAAACATTCTAATAACTAAAAATTCTTTGTTTTATTTTGTTCTGGTCACTAAATGAATCTACGTGCCAAATTTCGACATTCTAGCTTTGCTAGTTTAGAAGATACACAAGGTTGAATAAAAAAAATAGGAATTTGTTAACAAAAATCGCGACTATATTGCCCCTATGAACAGTTTAATTTTTTAAAAATCCATATTGTTATACAAAAGACATTCAAGCAAAAAAAAAAAAATATATTTTTTTCAACGACCAATATCCTAATGAACATATTTAAACAAAACTATAAAGTTTTATTTCATTGTCATATTTTTTTATACTTTTTTAAAAATGTGTACTCTGTAGTGTCAAATGGTTAAATCTTTTTTTTTAACTTTTTATCTGACTATTCTAAACGACTCTGTATTCATATTACTAATTGTGTGCAACTCTGTATTTTTATATAATTTCGGTTGGCAACGCTAAAAAACTCACATACAAAGTCAGCTAAAAATTGACCTTTAAAGGCAGCCCAAAAAAATGTTGGCTTTGTCGACAAAATTTTTGTTAACGCCAACATTTGTGGCTTGTTGGTTGGCAACGTTAAGACGCTGTAGTAAAAATAATTTTTGGCGCTATTGTAGCCGTAGCCAAACTTCGGTCATATTTTCAATGTTCGAAAGAAGCAGTAGCAGAAACCAAACTTTTTAATTTACTTTTTAATTAGAGTAAAACGTGAATTGTGGTTAATTCTGACAACGAAATCTGCTTAAAGTTTAACAAAAAATATTTAAACATGAGTAAATCTCCAAAAAAAAAAAAATAATTTAGAAATGTTTGTTCAAATATATGCAATAATGAGTTGAATTACACAGGCCAACACTCAATTTGCTTCTTTGAATTTATCAACTGATTGTAGTTAATTTGGGTGCGCTGAATTCAAATCTGTAATCAGTTTGTCTCTATCAGCTCTAGTTTTCATGATATAGCTTTTTTTAAGTATTTAAAAAGTAAAACTTTTCCATAGGAATTGCCGTATTTTGTAAAAGTAACAATGTGTGGGATGGACATATCTCAGGAAGTAGGAGGAGCTTATCTAAGATTATGGTATTAATCTCTTCTTTGGAAGATTCTATAGCAGATTAATGCATCAATCATATTTGTGGGTGGGGTTTAAGGGGTTAATTTTTAATTTCAAAATAGTGCTATTTTTGCCGTATTTTGTAAAAGTAACAATGTGTGGGATGGACATATCTCAGGAAGTAGGAGCAGCTTATCCAAAATTTTTGTATCAGTCTCTTCTTTGGAAGATTCTATAGCAGATTAATGCATCAATCATATTTGTGGGTGGGGTTTAAGGGGTATATTTTTAATTTCAAAATAGTGCTAGTTTGCTATTTTTTTTATAAAAATGAACCCCTTAGACCCCACCCACAAATATGATTGATGCATTAATCTGCTATAAAATCTTTCAAAGAAGAGATTGATACCATAATCTTGGATAAGCTCCTCCTACTTCCTGAGATATGTCCATCTCACACATTGTTACTTTTACAAAATACGGCACTATTTTGAAATTAAATATTAACCCCATAAACCCCACTCACAAATATGATTGATGCATTAATCTGCTATAGAATCTTCCAAAGAACAGATTTTTTTAATCTTGTCGGGCTGTGTTATTTTAATGATGAAAAATGGGATTGCTTGAACTTTATTATTTTTACTAAAATGTATACCGAATATAGTACTAATTCTTGGTTTTACTCGAATTTAAAGAATTTAATTTGAAAATGTACTCAATTTACTTAAATACTCGGTGTTCGGTCAAAACTTGGTCGAACTCCGAATACTCGGTCGGACAATATTGAGCATATTAAAAAAATGTAAAAATAACTATACAACCGATTTTTCACTTTCTTTCCCAAAGATCAATAAAGCTGCATTTACATTACGGTCGAATTCCAGTTTGAACTAGATTTCAAACACTATCATATAATCGAAATCTAATTTAAACTGGATTTCGATGGTAATTGTAAATGCTTTAGAGAATTTGCATTCAAAAACTGTACACTACAATTTTATTTAAAATTAACTGATATTGCTGTTAGAGGCCATTTAAACGAGGCAATTTTTGCATGCAACGTAGCGTGCAATTATTTTTTGTAGGCAAACGGGGTAGAGAAGCAAGCGGGGTAGCAAAAATTGCACGGTTTTCGTTTTTCAAGTTATTTTTTGACATTTTTTTTTTGCTATCGTTCGTATTCTTGTTAATTTGCTTTATTCGTATTCGGCTTCTCAAGTGTTGTGTGTCGAAAATATTTCGTAAAATAAAAAATAAATAATGTGGAATAAAGAACTATTTATATATTATTTTAAATTACATTATTTTATATTATTACGAACAAATTAAATTTCAACGAATGAACAATTAAAGAAGATTGGCAAAATAAACGTCAAAAAAATTGCATGCAAAAACTGCTCGTGTAAATGTTAATGATTTTAAGAAGCAACTTTAAAAGAGAATTCAAAAATTGCCTGCAATTAATTTCTTCGTTTAAATTGCCTCTTATTTTTAGCTGTTAACACAGTTTACCATAACTGCAATGTGTGAAGTGTGCACTTTTTTATGACCTTCTACACATTGGGGTAAAAGTTTTGAAGACATAGTAAAAATATTTGTGTGAAATCTTTGCAAGTTTCTTAGTACTTTTTCTCAATTAATCTTTTCAAGTCAAGTTTTATTTCTTAATCAGAAGGAACTAATGTATTGCTGGCCTTAAAAAGTAGAAGAGTTTATCATTGTTAGAAGATTATGTATTAAACAGATTTAGAAACATGTCACATTTGTCGTGTATGTTAAAATTTTACAGAATTGGGGAAACTATTGACATACTACGGAAACAACATGCTTAAAAATTGGATCTTTTCAACAAATAATTACTACAACAAAGTTGTAGTTGATTCCATTTGAAAGTCACATTTTAGACGAGTTTTAATATGTATTTGGAATGTTTACAGTTTTTTTTTTTTGATTTACAAAAATTAACCCTATAAAGACACAACATATATGGGCAAAAAAAATGTATAGATTTTTATATTTAAAACACAAAATAAAACTCAATTTTTTCAGTAGATTGTTATTTTAACTTATTCCTGTAAAATTTGTATATGGACGAACAAAATGGATGTGTTGTGAAAACTTATAAATTTAACAAAAATTGTTCGTTAGTCCCTTTAATTTGTTTCTTAAAAAAACATGCAATGCAGCCTTTTTTTTTTTTTTTGTTATATAAATTATATTCTTTGTTGCAGAGTTTTATAGTCAATACTTAAGTTTTTAATAATAATTAGATATTCAATCTTAGTCCATTTTAATTTTTAACAGTAAATTTGTTTTTAAACACGACTATATATTTTAACAGCCGTATTCATAATGATTTTTCTTCTAACCAAAATTTACACAAAAACCAAAAGTAGTGCATACTATTCGTTTTTGTACAAAAACTTGGGAAAATTTGCCTTTTTTTTGTACTAACCGTACACGCAAAGAAAAATGTAGCTATTTGTCAACTGAAATTCGGTTATTCCGACTCAAATTCGGTTATTAAAATTTCAGATGGTTGCCACAACTTAACATTAGTTTTCACAACAAAGTGCGGTTAATTCAACCAAATTTTTGTTGCAACACCCAAAATGTTCATACATCTAATGTAAATATCGTTGTACTAACAGAATTTTTAAGTTGTTACCATAAATATCGATGGCTTAATATAAGAAAGGCGTAACTCATTTTTTTCAAAATAGCGTTTTTTGTTTATTCTGGTAGAAAAATGTCAGCTGTACCTTGCCTCAAAATTTCAGGGGGATATAATTCCAAATAACAGATTTATAACGATTTTAAAAAAAGCCCTAAGTCAAGTCAAAGAATTTTTGAAAGAAAAAGCCCTAACTCGTTTTTTTTTTTTTGTTTTGTTTGATTAGTTTTCACCATGACACAGTAATACAAGGTAAATCTGTCAGCGCTGTAGTTGTGCGCTTTAACGGAGAAATAAGTTGATAAAAAATTGCGCAAAAAACTTTACTACAAGCCGCCGGTTACTAATAAAATTTTAAATGCAAATTCGTGAATGAAACATAAAATTCTATGCTGTAAAGAAAATAGTATTGTAAGTTGTATAAATTAAAATAAACAAGAAAGTCCGAATGGACTTATAACCTAAATAGAAAAAAAGAATGGATGGTTTGGAATATTTTGGAACATCGAATAAAGAACTGTCTCTTAAGCCTCTTAGAGAAATAGGTGGAGCATGTATATCACAATTTTGTAAAAAAAAAGTGCGCTTAGAAATTCTTTATCTTTTGAAGAGCACAATCGAAATGAAATCTTTAATTTGTTTTGGAAGATGATTTGGGAGCAAAAACGGATGTATGTCATCAGTCTTACAAGCAGTTCTGAGACAAAAATTAATTGCTCTGAAAAATCGAGATGAACGCAGACAATTCAATATTTTTTGAGACATAATTCAATCAGACTACAAGTGTGCCGTAATATGTTTTATTCAACGCTAGGCATAAAAGAAAAGTTGGTTCGAAATTGGATTAGCGGGGCCAGTAAACATGGTATGCAAGAAAGTCCCGATAAGACTTCACATCTACGCAAATCTGCCAAACGGTCATCTGTCACAGGAAAGCGCAACGAAGAAAGGCGTACATTTCTACAAAATTTTTTTAGAAGAGTTGCCAAAAATGAAGTCCCATTATTGCCGAAAGGACACCAACAAATTATATTATACTCAAACTTCTATTTCAAATTTTAGGCAGACGTATTGGTGATCTTACTGTAAATATGCTACGAGCCTTGGCGTATGACCCATCCGGATCAATATATTTCAAAACAGACGTAACAGACGATTACGAATTTCGCCCAAATTGATCGAAGTCGGCGATTAAAGATATCTCACCTGATTCACTTTATAAGGAGAAAATAGCAATCACAAAAAAGAATCACAAAACCACCTACAGGATTTGAAAAAGTTTTTACCTTAGATTGCCATCTTTTTTATGATCACTTGTCTTATAAGAACTAATTTTTTACAGTTCACTTCTGATTTAATCCTTTCAATTTCATGAATTATTTCCTTTTATTATTTTAACCTAAATTATTATAATATGTCTCATTTAAAAAGGGCCTATCTTAGTTAACTTCATTAAAATAAAAAAAAAATAAAAATTTAAAAATTGCATTAAAAGTTTTTTTGTATCTAAGATTTTACGGATTTTATTCAGTTTTTTCCTTCTCCTGTAAAGTAACAAAAAGTCGAGTTACGCCTTTTTTATATTAAGCCATCGATATACACTTTTCAATTCGGTTGGAACTTTATTTCTCTGTGTGTATTTATAAATTAAAATTAAACACATCGTTCAATTGTCAAATATATTATTGAAGTAAAACTAAAGTGTTGACTATAAAATTCGTCCTTTACACTTTTTTCAAAGTGGCCTTTTAAAGTATTTTTAGAACGTCTTTTTCTAAAAAAAATTGTTTGTTTTTATATAATTTGTATGATTATTTTCTTAATAAAAAATAGGATTATTTTGTAATTTTTTATTTTGTATTTGTTGTTGAATTGTCATTGTAAATAGTTATTTTATATGACTTTAAAAATAAAATATTTTTTAACTTACTATATACATTTATATTAATATAAATAAAAGTTTTGCAATAATTCCGTTACCAATTCTTTGATACATAAATTTTCTTAATTTTTTTAATTGTGTAATAATTAGTATTAAAAATGATTTAATAAAAAATGTTTTATTTTTTGATAAAATTAATAAACCGTTGGTAGCTACATATTCGGGAACCCTTTTCTGCAGTTTAACCAATTTTTAGCAGATTTTTTTGCGCGTATTAATATTTATTCAGCTTTTGAAAACAAACTAATTCAGAGATTTAACAACACATAATGCTTAAAATTATTCCCGTCTGGCTTCTTATTTAGTAAGTTAACCCTCTAACCGGCAAGCCCGCCCCTAGGCGGGGTATTTTAAATTGGCCATAAGTTCGCCAAAAAAGTGTTTTATTATAAAAATGTAAGCCATATCGATAGAGAACGAAGTTAGCCACATATTTTGCGAAGTAATGTTTTGTGTACATTTCATGGTTTGGAGCGAGAAAGCGTTATAGTTAAAATTTTCAGTAATTTCAAAAAATAAATATTTTGAAACAACCACAATTTTGAAAAGTCCTTAAAACACATTTCTGTTAACATGAAACCATTCATATTCCACACAAAGGAAGATTAAAGCTTAAACTTTTGGAAAATACTCTAAGTTTGTTCCAAGGACATACAGGACTTTAAAAGTATACATATAAAGGACAGCATCTTATCTTGAAAACGAGTGGACGGATTTTTATGAAATTTGGCAGAAATATTATATTTGGTAACACTATCATAGCTTCAAAGTTTCGTCAATATATATTAAAGTTAAGGTTCGTTTTCGCTCGATTTCGCGTTTTTCGAAAAACGAAAATCGCCATATCTTTCTATCTAAAAGCTCAAAACGGTTAATTTTTGGACTGTTGTTATATCTTTGTAAGAAGAATAATTTATGCCTTAACTTTTTAAATTTTATAGGTTAGTTTTTGAGATAGCCTCTAAACCTATTTTGACCCATATCTCCTAAAATAGGCAACAAAAAAAATTTCGCTAAAACAAAATATTATTTATTTCTCGTGCCGAACAAGTGGAATAAATTTCAGTCCAAAAAAGCTTATGCCGGTTAGAGGGTTAATAAAAAATGTATACGATTAAATGACAAAATGTTCGTCTGTAATCAGAAATATCTTTAAAGTGCACGAAAATTACGAAAAGTAATACTCACCATATTTGGGTTTATGAAACCAAATTGTTTAACATATTCTGAATTGCTTAAAATTTTAAAATGTTTTGAAAATAAAAGTTTTTGATTTCAGATTTTTAATAAATTCTACTAAACATGGAAAGACGTGTGGATTTCGATAAATCGAAGCACAATATTATTCTGTCAAGTATTTTATAAGTTACAAACACCAGTACAGTATGATTATAGGAACGGATCCGCTAAATGTAGCGGATTATTTTGTATAGAAAACGTTTGGTGACAGTAACGCGAAAGCATTTTTTATCAATTACTATAAAGCATGGACACGACAACAATTTTACAGTTTAATTTTGTTGTAACTTTTTTTTTATCTAATAACGAATTGATTAATGTTTATACCTTAAATTAAGAGAGAAAATCATAAACAATTTTGATTTGAAGCGACATATAGCGAAATTTCGCCTAAAACGAATCCATTTGGTTTTAAACACAACTTTAAGCGTAAAATTTTGGTTGTTTTGTCATATTCAGAAACTTTTCGAACTTTTCAAATTATATATTTTTATCTATTTATTTTAAGTACTTTTAAAATAAAACGCATTTTAACTATTTTAAAACTTTCGAGAAAAATTGATTAAATTAATTTATTTCCAGAAAATAATATAAAATTAAATTTTTTAAACAAAAAACAATATAAATCATCACATAAAAGGAAAAAAAAAAAAAAAAAACAGCACTACACGACTTTTTGGTTATTGAATATATTGAAATAGCAGTTACGGTCTTTAAATTTTTGTTAATAAAATCGGTATTTTTAGACGCAAGCGTTTAAAACTTTGTGGGAAGGTGTATTTTGGTTAACTACATCGTAATCAATCAAAAAGTAAATTTTGAATTTTTTGATAGTTACGGCCTTTTGGATTTTAGGTGACGATATGTACTTCCTTGGATATTTTGCCAACGCACAGAGGAGTATTTGGCCTAAAAAGCTGGCCAAAAAGGCAAAACTGAATTTTAAGAAATCTTAAGAACTAAGTACGCAGGCAACAATATTTTACATTATATTGTAAATTTTGAAGACTTTTAGTTGCTATTTGTAGCTCTGAGACCCTGCTAAAGTCAGGAAAGTGAAGAAAATTATATGAGATTTAAATGTTTTTTTCGGTTTCTGGATGTTTATATGATATTTTTTTTGCGGCTAAACGAATAAAGGTTTAACAAAGATTATTTTTTTCGCTGAAAGGTTTGATCAAAAGTTATTTAAAAAAAGAAAAAAAAATTTAAAATATGTTGAATATTCATGTTGAAACAATTCGTTCAAAAGCTAAAAAAAAACATATTATACACTTTTTTTTGCAAAAAAAGGAAAGGAAGAGGTTTTTAAAAGTGAGGTTAGCATGTCTACGAATTATGTTTGATACCACAATAAAATTTGGAATCTCTAATTTTAGAAACCAAAAAAAAGTGTGCGCAAGTTTGCGCCATTATTTTTGACGATTTTTTTAAATTTTCACATTTCTTCTATTTTTGCTCATCGGGCACTTTTTCTTATACCTTTATATCGTCATAAACTTTTATGTATTTTGAATTATTGATTTCAACTGTTATTCACATCACTTTTAACACTTCACAATATTAATACCTGCCTATATGTAATTATAAATTGCAAAAATTCTTAATTATTTTTTTGTTGCGCAGTGTAATTTTGTTGCGCAGTGTAATTTTTTCAAAATCTGCCACTAGACTTTTTATATCATACTACACCTAAAACTATCAAAAAAACTAAAACTTTTAATTCAAAAAACACGTTTAATAATTTTGGCCAGCTTTTCAGGCCAAATACTCCTCTGTGCCACGGTCAGTTATTTTATATAAACTATGTTCTGAATTTTTATTATTGCATACTATTACATTTTCATTCCGTATCGAAAATTAAGATTTTTTGACACTTTCTGTCTCAAAGAGAAGATTTTTTTAAGTGAAAATCGCCACTTTTCTTATCACTTATTTTCAATAAATTAAAGCTCTGTTCAAGCTATATTTTGTTTTTAGAGAAATACATAATCCACCATAAATAACTAGAAGCACTCCATCTACAGCCCCTAGATTTTGAATTTTTTTTTTCATATAACAACAAGACTATATTTTAATTAAAAAAAAAACTATCCAAAATAATTTGAGATTTTTTCTACTTTTCTTGGGAACTAATAGTAGGATTGGCTTTATATTGTCTAGACATTAGAGGATTCAAAAAGTCTAAAATCCAAATAGCAGGTTTCAGAACAACTTATAATGTATTATAATAGGTTCTTATTTATTTTCTACAACCGATTCTTTTTGCATGGAGTTTATTATATTTGCAATAGTTTCTTTACCTCCAAACAAGAACAGGTTGCTTTAGAGCCGGTCCTAGAGCCAGTTATAGAACTATGTATTTCTAAGTCAGTGAAGCCTTAAATTCCGGCTCCCAAAACCTATTCTATAACCGGTTTCATGCAATCGGTGGTAAAAGAAGATGTTCTGGAATAGATTTAGGGTAACCAGTTCTAAACAATTTTGCTGGAAAGGAGTAACGTAATCGATGTTTAACTTTGTTAGTATTTTATCGTGCCATGGTGGTATAAGTTCTAAAAATTTTTCCAAATTTTAAATTACCGAAATATTTAATTCAACACACAAAAAAATCGTTGCCAATTATCTAGGAGCATTTCAAATAATACACTTTTTTCACATAAATTATCCAATAATTAAGTAGAAACACGTAAAAACTTGTTAAAATGTTACTAGTTTTCGCATAACTTTTGTGAATAAGCTTTATTAAGGGGCCAATACACGACACCAGCATGCATGCACAATCAAGTGATTGTGTGATTGAGCTTTTGAGCATACACCACACCATCATGCTGGTACAGTTTTCATTTCTTTACAAAAAGTGTGTAGAAAAGGTCGTCATGGATACTACTTTGTCTCTGTTGGCATCTGGATCAAATTCTTTTAATTTCTCAACCATTTTGTTATAACATTGGCTTTTTAAATCACGATTGCAATATTCTGAACTTTTAATTTTCCATAAACACGGCATTGACTTGTATAAATCGAGGAATTCTTCCCAAAATATTTTTCCTTTGCATTAATGGTCTTGTTTACTGCTTGAAAACTTTTAAAAACTGAGCTAATTTCACCACACACGATACATGCATGCTGGTACAATCATAAAAATATAAAACTGTTTTTGATTTTGCTCAATCGGCATGTGCAATCGCACCACAACCCCATACACGGTCAATCAACATGCACAATCACTTGATTGCGCATGCGTGTTGGCCCTTTAGTTTTAATGCTCCTAATTACTTGGCAACGATTTTTGTGTGTGTGTGTGTATGTTTACGAATTCACTCTTATGTGGCATGTAAACCTAAATGCTACACACATTTTTCCACAACGAGTGTAAAAGAATAAAGAATTTTTGTAATAGAATAATGAGCTTAAAAAAAACATTTTTGAGAACAGTTGTTTAGGATAAGCACAAAAAACTCCAAATTCCCACATTGCCCAATTCTCCATTATACATCTTAAATTTTATAATTTCAATGTATTTTTTTTCTTTTATATGAGTTCATTATAAACTTTAAACCTTCAGTTGGATCACCCACCTAAAGTTGTCGAATTCTTTTGTTTTAAAATAAATTAATAAAAACGCCATAAATCTTTTTTTTTTTTTGTAATTTTTTTCTTCTCAATTTCTTAAGAATTGCACAAGTGTTGATTTTTTTTATTATGTTTTTTTTTTGTTTTCTTTTTAACAACTTTATAAATTTAATATGGTTTTATTTATAATAATTATATTTATAATAAAAAGAGCAAAAATTAAAAATTATAATTGAAAAAATTACAGAAATAAAATAAAAAATATATATGTATAAATGTAATAATAAGCAATTAAAACACTATGCAACAAATGCTTAAAAATTCAAAATATGAAAAATTAAAAATATTGTAATATAACATATTTGCAAAAAGAAAATTATTAAAGGCCAGGAATAATTCTTTTAACAAAAGGAGAGTTGGAAATTGTTGAGAAATAAATAGCTTTTTAAACGAAAGGATTTTTTTTGCAATTAAATATTATAATTTAAAAATATATAAGGCTGGATAAGTTATAAACTAATGCGTTAAACACATTATTTTAAAATATTTAGTTTCAAACATTGTTGGCACCCTGTGTAGGGCCTCACAATAAGGCAAAGTTTTAGTTTCGAAAATTGGCACCCAATGTTGGGCCAACAAGAAACAATTATGTTATATATACACAAAATTTGGCGCCCAACATTGGGTCCCATAACATTTAAAACTATAGTTTAAAATTTTAAAAAGTAGTTTTTAACAATGAAAATTTAAATATTAAAAAGTAAGAAAAAAATCTACATAACATTATGTTTAAGTATTATTTTTTAAACTGAGATAATAAAATCCAGCCTTGATATTTGTATGAAATTTTGAAAAATTCGTTTTAAAATTGTAAACTGGTTATACTAATTCTACATAAAAATTAACATAATTAAAATTTTCGTTAATGTTAAATTCTTATTTAAATTTAGTTTAGCCAGCTTGATACAGTCCATAAAATCCTAACTTTAGTAAAAGCTATCTTATATAAAACATTTTTAAAAAGAAATAATTTAGTTCTTTTTTGTTAATAGTTTTAATGTGCATTCAAACACATTGCAATAGGATTTGTTTTAGACTTTATTATTTGCTGAATTAAATTTTGTTTTTAATTTGAAAACAGTAAAAAAAACAATAATTTTAACTTAAAAAAAAAAAAATAAAAGACTTACTTAGCTAATTATTACACAATTATTTAAAAAAATGTTATGTTGTTGCAAATTTTTGCGTTTCACACTTTAGTGTTTTTTGTTTTTTTGGGGAGCGTTTTTTTTTTTAATATTATTTAATAATTATATATAAGTTTATTATATAGTATATAAAAAAATTCTTTAATTATTTTCTTATAATTTTTTTGAGGATTTTTTTTTTTGCTTGCAAATAATGTGTATGTATAAGTTCACTTATGCTTACAAATAATTTCAACATAATTGGTTTTTTTTTTTTTTTTTGTTTTATTTTTTATATTTAGTTTAAATTTTTTCTTAAGGTTTTTTGTTTTTTTATAATTTTATTTATATATTTTTTTAGAAATACATTAACTATTTATTAAATGAACAGAAGTGAAAAACGTAATAACTTTTAATAAAGATTAAACTTTTAAAAAATATTAAAGAACGTGAAATTGACACACCAAAAAGCCGGGACACGTAAACTTAATTTTGGGTCGCAGAATACTATGGTATACTTGAGTTTTAAAAGATTAGGTCAAAATCAACAGATTTTTTTTTTTTTTTTTTTTTTTGTATCAAGCTTTTTTATAGGCAAAGCTATATTTTAAGTAAAAAACTTTGAAAACTTCTTTAAAATTACTATATTCATTGTTTATTTGTCGAAGCTCAACAATAGAAATTCATTTATTTTCAATTTGTGGCACTGTGTTTTTAAACGTCAAGGTATACCTACCAGAGAACATAATGAGACCATTCGGTTTTGTTGTCCATTCATACATTCATTGCTTTTGCATTGCTTTTATTCAACAGCAACAGCCTATGCTGTTTATTCCATTTTAGAGTTGTGTAGTTCGTGAACGACCTAGTTCAATTGAACTAGTCTTTTCTTTGAACTAGTGAGCTGGATCACAAATCATCAGCTCTTTTAGGTCTTTCGCTCTTCGTTCTTTTTGTCTTTTGAGTAATATTTCTTTTTTTTATGTTGCTTTTGAGTTTTTTTTAATGTTGCCATCTCAATTTTTTTTTTTAATAATTTAAAATGATTTAACAATCGTTTTAAATATATTTTAAAGTGTTGAATTTTTCTCTGATAGTAAATTTAATAGAAAGTTACACATTTGTTTCGCATCAGCTGATTCAATTCACTTCAAATAGTTCGTGTCGCACAGCTCAATTTAGGATAAAGAGCTGTTGAACTAGAAGATCGAACTAGTTCATTGAAAGGAGCTGAACTGCAAAGAGCGATCTTTAGAAAGACCTAAAATGCCCAAGCCTATTCCATTTATTGTTTTTGTTGAATGCCTTTTTAACATTCATTTTTATAATGGCGATACATGTCAAGCAATGAAATGATGACACATGAATAACATGAAATCAATCACAACATTCGCGTAGTATTCGTTGACCTGTAGCAATAATAATAATTTTTTTTTTTAGTTTTATTAAACATGAAATATGTATAAATTTTTGTTTAATTTCATTAAACATGAAATATGTATAAAATTTTTTAATATTCTTAATACAGTAATGTTTCACAAAAAAATTTGTTAAACGTTTTATTCATTTAACATTGAGACCATTCATACCAATCGTTGTGTATTCGTTGTTTTCGTGAGTGTTAAAGTGAGGTTAACACTAGACAAGCAATGCAATGCATGGTTTTCGCTACACTCACTTTTCTCAATTCTATTGATTGTTGCTTCATTGAAATGATGTGAGTTGACAACAATGTACTCATTTTTTTGTGATTGCATTCAAAAGCATGAAATAAGGCACTCAAACTGTTCTCTGATACCTAACATTAGTTAGACAGTGTCATATGGTTGGAATTCATTCAAATTTCATTAGAATGTTTGTTGATTTATTGTCGGCTTGAGGTCATATAAATAAATTAATTAATATAAACAAAAAGTTTAATTTTTATTTGTTTTATTTATTTTATAATCACCCTTATTGTGTATGTCGTATTTAAAATACGACTACGACTGTTTTGTAATAGATTAAAGAGAACGTAAACTTGTTTTCTTTAATCTATTACAAAACAGTCGTAGTCGTATTTTAAATACGACATACACAATAAGGGTGAATAATTTTTCCGATATTTCGACTTGAAATCTTCGGTCATTTTCAAGGAAAATTTTAAATAACTAATACACACAGAGAATTAAAGTGCCAACCGAATTGAAAAGTGTATGTTAACGGTAACAACTTATAAATTCAGTTAGTTCAACGATATTTACATTAGATTTCTGAATATTTTGTGTGTTACAACTAAAATTCAGTTGAATTAACCGAACTTTGTTGTGAAAACTAATTTGAGTCGCAGTAACCGAATTTAAGTTGGCAAATAGCTAAATGTTTCTCTGTGTGTAAGCGTACTAATTAAACTGGTGCACTGTGTTGTAGGTGGTTAATTAGTAATTAATTTCGGGTCCAAATGTCGAATAAATTAATAAAATAGATAAACAAATAAAAATTAAACTTTTCGTTTATTTTAATTAATTTACAATAAATCAACAAACTAACAATAAAAAGTTCATTAGAATATAATAAAAAAAAAACCGAATTTTGGAAATATTAAATTATAGGATGATTTTCAACCGATTTTAATAAAATATAATAATATTCTTAAAATATAATAACAAAAATTGGTTGAGAAATAATGCAAACGCAAAAAAAATATAAAAATTTTTGAGATTGACCTAATCTTTGTAAACGGAGTATACCACTGGATTCTACGACCCCAAATTAAGTTTAAGTGTCCATGCGTTTTGGTCTGTCATTTTAAAAGTGGCAACTTTTACTTACATTGTTATTATAATCTATATGACTTTCAATAGAATTTCAGTAATATTTCTGTTATACTAATTATAATAACAAATGTAAAAATAACAACCCTACCAGCAAAAACAAGCTTCAAAATTAGTCAGAAATGGGCTCAAAATATATTATTAAAATTATAAATTTTTGTATGAAAGTGGTTCATCCAAAAGAGCCTTCGTTTCTGATTCAAAATCAATCAATCTTTTCTTTGGGACCTTTTTTGAATTGTTCACAAAATATTCAAATTCAATTACATTTCTAATTTGAGGGTTACACTCAAACTTTTTTACCAATACACTCACACTGTCTAAAATTGAAACGAACTTGCTTCAGATTTCTCTTTCAAGTGGAGTGTATCAATTTACGTTCAAGAAAACGGCTGATTACAATTCTTTTGAAGTTGTTTTTGTTTTTCCTTTCACAAATATTCTTGAAAAATTAAATTGCTTTCAACTTGCGTGCAGCCTACGTCACAGCTGTCAATTTTTATATATTTTGACAAACAGTATATGTAAAAGACTATCAAGAAAATCTTGATCGTGTGGCTGCAGTGTAAGTCAAAATTTTTGTGTAGAAAAACAAAGCAATCAGAAATTAATTGTAAATTTTGTTATAGAAAATTTTGTCAGAAATTTTATTGAGTTTTATTTATTGTGATTGATAAATTTTGATAGTTTCGCTAATTATTTTATAAATAACTGCCTTTCAAATTAAGAGATTAAATATGTTATGGGTGACTCCAACGAATCTCACGGTATTACGCAGTTTAACGGTTCGGCTTGGTGTAAAATTTAATTTGCACTCTTTGGGGTTGTTAGAAGTTCTAACCGGCGTCGCTCCTACAGATCCTGTTGCTAATGAAATTTTTTTGAAAACGATAAAAGATCATTTGGTTGGATTTTTACATTCTGATTGTTTGTGTTATGTACTATTTAAAAATACATCTAAAGAAATGTGGGAAAGTTAACAATCTGTTTTAGCAAAGAAATCCGTAGTTAACCAATTGCGCAAGAAACTTCCAAGAATGCGTAGGAATGATGGTGACAATGTTACGGCCCATATAATGGCATTTGAAAATTTGATTCGTCAGTCGGTGCTACTATTGAATATGCAGATTTATTGGCTCAATTCATTTCTACATTCCTTTTAAAAGGTTCATACTATCGTCCAAAAAATAGTAATTTTTGACAATAAAATTTTGAAATTTTAAAAATGTGTTTTATTTGATTCGATTTTCTACTTATAAAATAAGAACCTCAAAAGCGTATCCATATTTTGCTGACCGGGAATATGTTCAAATAAAATTTTTCAAGAAGAGCATAAGATAATGTGGGATATCTACCAATTTCGCATAATACCCTTTAGTCAATCATATTGTAATCTGTTAATGTATATCACGAATCATGGAATGGATCTTTAAAAAGAACCTAAAGAGAACTATTATTGGCATATTTTAAGGAGACAAAACAGTTTCTCACTGTACCCCACTATTTAAATACAAACATTCTAGATAAACCCACCCTATAAATTTTATTGATTTATCGCATTAAAATTGAGTTTAACTTACTTCGGACAGTTCGGACAAAAAGTGACATTTGATCGTTTTTTGGTATCTGGAGGCAATTATGCACAAATTTTTATATTGGAAACATGTCTGTTAAATCGATTTAATGAAATTTCTAGTATAAAATTTAAGGAAAAGTCTGAAGTTTAGATGTAAAGTTAAATGTTCGTCCGTCGAATTTCTTCCGGTTTCGAGCTTGAAATTTATTGCTTTAAATTTTTCCGTAAATTTTATACTCAAAATCACATGCAATCAGCATACTAAACATTTTTTGAATTGCAAAATTTGTAATTAATGCTTCAAAATATCGAATACCGACTAAATGCATTTTCTGGCCGAACTGTTCGGTCGGACACTACTGAAATGTAACAATTCTAAAAATCAGATTCGGATTTAGTACATTAAACCCCTTTAACAAAGTTTACTATGGGGGGTTACCACGTAACTCGATTCGGAAAAAACAATCTAATTCCGAAATCTTGTACATTTTGTAAAAAGGAAATTTTTTAGTAAAAATCTTACTTCTTAATTCTTATATATAGGGGTCAAGATTTGAATCGAGTTACTCGTTAATACCCCTAGTTTCAGAGTGTAACATAATCCGGGCCGTGTAAGTTGTATACATGTTACATTCAGAGCCATTTTAAGAATTTTAAACAAAAATATGTCAAGTGTTGTCAACATCTTTTATTTAATGCAATTAAATTGACGTTTTTCTCAATACTCATAACAACGGTTACCCAATGTTTAAATTTGTGGGGACAAAAGAAACTCTAAATAAAAATCTGTATTTTAGAAAAGTTGAGGTTAAGAAGAAGAATAATAAACGTTTTTCTCTAAAAAATATAAACACTAGACTTCTACTTAATAGTTCATTTTCATTTATTGATCTAGTTCTTTTAGTTAATATGTTTCTTCGATTTTTTTTTCAATTATTGTTATATTGGTGAATGGGGTTTATTTAACAAATCTGCATAGTATGATCGAAAATCCCAAATAAAACATTAAGACTGAACTAGTTTATTTTTAACCGTTTATTTGGGATTTTCTCTCTTATTATGCGAATTTGTTAAACAACCCATTGACCAATATAACAATATGAATACTTGAAAAAAAATTGTCGTACAAACTTATGAACTAAAAGAATGAAATAATTCAATTAATGGAAATGAACTATTAAGCACAACTCCACATTTAACAGAAAAAAGTACTTATAATTCTGGTTCTAAAATAAACTTTGTTGAAATTTACAAGTTTTCAGTAACATGTTACTAAGTTTTTTATTTTAATACAGCATTTTTGTAGATTTAATCATTTTTAAGTGAAAACTTGTTAAAAAAAAGTTTATTTCACGGTTTATTTGTATTAAATTACAGACGTATTATGATTCTAAGCAATGACACACAACTTTTTAAAGATTATTTTCCAACGTAAAAAGTGTCTCTACTTATTTCAATATAGTTTGGAAATTCCTTTTTTTACTAGATAAATTTATTTTAGAACGTCCCGGTAGGCTAGTTGGTAGCGTGCTGGCCTATCAGTGTGTGGCTTCAATTCCCACCAGAGGTTCTAGTCTGATGACGCTACCAGAACCAATAGTCTTCGTCCGGTTGGTGTTTTAGTATATAATTAATTATATGATTAATAATGTAAATAAATAAAATTATTCCACTTGCGCTATTTTTGTCTTTTCTATCATCAGGTCTATAGTATTTCAATTATAAAGTACACCTCCAGAACCTCTTTCCTTCTAGGTAAAACATTTCCTGGCATTCAATATCGTATTTTTGTATTTACCAAAACTTTTTCTGATTTCTCTATATTTTATAAGCATCTTTAAAGTTTTCTTCTACATTTTCTACTTTTAATTCTTGTTCATTTTACAAATAGTTTATATATTTCCATTTTTTGTGGATTTGCATTATTTATTATTTAATAATTAAAAAAAATATATATATATATATTTTACACATATAAACCAAAGAAGTAGAAGTAGTAGTAGTGTTGAAGAACAATAATAAGAGTGTTGTTTGTTTTGTTGTGGTCATCATCATCATTAGTAACAAGGGGGCATTGCTATGGTCTCGATCATTGGTCATCATCATCATCATCGTTAGAATCATCATCAGAGTTATCATCATCATCGCCTGAAGCATCAGAATTATCATCATCTGAATTATCATCATTAGATGAAGATGATGAAGATGAATCACTATCAGAATCTGAATCGTTATTATGATTTTGTGATTGTGATTGTTGTTGCTGTTGCTGCTGATGTTGTTGTTGTCCTTTTGTTGCCGAATGTGACAAAGATGCAGGTGCGAGTTGTTGTTGTAGTGACGGTCGTTGCAAATGATTTGCATTATTATAGGGATGTTGCTGTAATGATGTTTCATCCATTTGTATCGTTTCAGGTTCATGATGTTGTTGATAGTGTTCTTGTTGTTGCTGATGTTGTTGTTTCTGTTGATGATGATGATGATGATGTTTTGAACTCTTTTTTCCATGGGAAGAAGTTGTAGAGTTAACTACTACCAAAGGAGGTGAATGATTACTTTCACCACTACTTTGTATCATTGGCGATAAATGGGCTGAGTTATTTGCTATAGGCGTTTGATGGTGTTGTTGTTGCTGCTGTTGTTGATGTTGTGTTTGCTGTTGTTGTTGTTGGTTTGATGGCAATGTTGGCGTTGTTGTTGTTGTTGTCGCCGTCGCCAAACCACTAGTCAATTTTTTGTCATATTCCATGACCAATTGTTTAATGTGCGCCAATTTCTCATGCAAATAATCGAATCTCTGTTTATCACGATTAATGGCCTCCTCTTGGCGAATACGATTATATTCGGAAACAATTTGATCCTTAATATTATAATAGTCTGTACAACCCTGTTGTACACGATTTAAACGATCAGCCAATTCACGAAACCGATGGCCTACACTTTCGATTTGTGCCAAAAGTTTACGATACTCATCGTAATCACTCTCAAATTCAGTCTTGTATTGGCGCCTCTGTTCGATACTTGTTATGGGCGTATAACTGCTAAAATCATAGCGAGGTGCATCTCCCGATGTTGTGGAGTGATGATTAGTTAACGAAAATGTCGAGGCAGCTGCGGCAATTTGTTGTGTGGGCGAAGAGTGTTCCTGTGATTGTTGCGATTGTTGGGATGAGTGCGAGGCAGTTTGGGGTGGTGTACGAGCATTATCATATAAAGGCTGTTGTTGCTGCTGCTGTTGTTGATGATGTTGCTGCTGCGGCAATTGCTGTTGTTGTAAGGGTATTGTTGCAGTTAAATTTTTATTGCTATGTTTGCTTGAATGTTTCTGAGTCGGTGTTGAAGATCTTGTATGTTTACTTGATGATTCACCACGACCATTTGAGGAAGATGAATGATGCCTTGAACGGCTTGAGGAGGAAGTGGACATTGAAGACAAAGTTGTTGTTGTAGTAGGCGTTATTGTATAGTCTTCATTTAAGTTTGGTATGACACTATTGCTGCTATTGTTTGATTTATGATTACTATTATTATTGTAGTTAGGCGATAAAGACGCGGACAACGTTGGCTGTTGCGTTTGTCTTTGCTGTGCATATCTACTGCTGGAGTTTGAAGAAATTTTAGTTTCAGGCACAAAATTATTTGCATATGGCGTTGGAGAATTATTACGACGCATAGCTGATGTTGTCGCTGTCGTCGTCGATGACGATGATGACGAAGATTCACGATTACTACCGTAGCCACTAGAACTACTACCACCAGAGTTACGTTTTTCTTTTGTTGCTAACGTTGTACTACTACCGCCACTGCTGGAAGATGATAACTTACTACTGCTACTATTTGTAGTTTTACTACGTTGTGCAAAATTTTGATCACCTGCCACGACGGCTGTGTGGTGTATAAAATCATCCATATTATTGAGCACATTAAATGATAAATCAGAATTTCCAGAATTCTCATCGTTGCCATTATTATTATTACTGCCTGTATTATAATTATGGGGAGAATACGCAGAGGCCGTTGTAGAACGGTGATTATATGAAGAACCATTACTGCCACCTGTCATTCTTGCGCCAGCGCCCATCATAATGTTGCTAACAATATTTTGTGTAGGCATACTACTGCAACTGCTACTGCCATCCTTTTTGTAATGGCTAATACGTTGTTTTTTCGTTTGCATAGCCAATGTTAGGGAGCCATCGTATAAATCTGGCTCTAGACTAGCACGTTTAACCCCTCCACCCCCTGCCACGACGCCATTCATCATGGCCGCTAAACTACTACCGCTTACCAGTGGAGGCGGACTACCCGTGTGCGTTGATGAGGTCGGACTTTGACCCGATGTTGAACTACCAGCATCTGAGCTCATAGGTGGTGTTAGATTCTGTGGCTTACGTCTTTTCAATTGTTGTACTTCTTGTTCTGAAAAAAACGGCCAGTTTTCATCAACATCATTCCACATGCTACGTCTCAAATTGTATGTATTGTCACGCGACAATGTCGATATGTCTTTGAGTATGGTTGAGATGAGTTGTCGTTCTCGTTGAGCCAAACCCTCATTTTGAAGACGTGAATAGAGCTCGGGTTTTTTAAAAGGTTTCAAAGCCAACAAATGTATTAGACGTTCACGTATCTTACGCCGTGATACATCCATGTTTTTGCCATTCGAGGAGCCGTTTGATTTATTACCCAGTGAACCTTTAGAGCCCATACTACTATTTCGGGCTATGGCTTTTTTCTGGTTTTGCATTAATGTTATCTGATTATTGATGCTACCCAAACTGGGTGGTGAGTTTGCTGGTGTTGGATAACAGCTGGTAGATATTGTGGATGTAGCGGGTGTTAGTAATGAGGGTAAACTGGAAGAGGAGAAGTTTGAAGGACTGCCATAACGATTGCTGTTAAGGGTGTTGCTGCTGCTGCCTGTTGTGCCACTGCCCCCCATTAAGGAAGGATTTGGAGAGCAACGTAAGGCTGCTGCCGCCAGCAGACGTGAAGAACTGGAGTTAACTCCTCCTCCTCCAGCAGGAGGTGAGTGCTGATTGAGCGTTGTTGTTGTTGATAATTTATTACGACTATTACTATTACTACTGATGCTGCTGCTGCTGTTACTTAAATAACTACTGCTGCCATTAATGCTATTACTAATGCTGCTGATATTACCCATAACGGCGCCTCCTGTACCACCACTTAACGATGACGACGACGTCCCATTCGTATAAGCTTGTATAGAGGCCGCCGAAACAGGTCTTTTCACCTTGCGTCCAATATCTGTTTGATTCGGTTTAATCTCACGTATACATTTACTCTTCTCCGTTTCCTCGGCAATGGCCATTTTTGTTCTTGTCGTATCGTAAACATCATCATTGGCATGTATGCGCATACGATAATTAAGGGCTCCCAATACATCCAAATCGTTAGCAGTCTGTTGCATGCATTCCAAAGAGCCTTCAACATCATCAATGGCAAAACCGAACTTTCGTCCACCCCCCACCACCGCCATCTCCTCCTCCCGCACTTGCCCCCGTCTCAGCCGAGGGAAAGTGTATAACGCCAGCATTACCAATAAATTGGATTTTGGCACATTGTCCTTTTTGTAAACGTTTCGTTTGATTATTACGTTGATACTCTTCAATAGCTCGTAGGGCCGAATCAGTAAGTTTAACAAAAATATACTCTTTGGAATCATCACTAATGCTGCGATGCTGTGACATACCATATTTGCCGGACGTTAGGACAGACGGGCATTTTGCGGACGCAATCGAATTTGTCATAACGCCTCAGCGCAACAGCAGGGACGTTATTTATTATGTTATTAGATGATTGTTTTTCTCTTAGTGTTTCTTCGAGCCAAAAATTATTATATTTCCAAAATTATTTAATTTTTCTTTTAATTAAAGGGAAGATTTCGTTGAAAGTTATGTACAAATTTCTAGATTTTTTTGGAGTTTTTGGAAGTTTTTTTTATTCTTAGGTTGATCTTCTAAAGAATTTAGAATTCGTCTTTTGTTTCTTTGTTAAAGTATAGTATTGAGTTAAGTTTTGAGTGTTTTATTTGGAAATAAAATTTAAAATAAAAATGTGTTTGACACAATGTTTTTTATTTTGAATATCTTTAAGGAAGGTTTTTTTGTAGTTTATTTAACGGCTGCAAGAGTAAGATCTTCTAATAATTGTAAGCGTGGAAGCATACGTGTGTTGTTGTGTTTTGACTTTAAACGGGAGAATTTGTTATTGTTGTTTTAGTTTTGACGTTTGGCAAGCTCTTTAAGGATGTTAACAAAACAAATTTGCTAAGTGATTGTTGTCTTTTACTCCTTTTTATCCCTTAATAATCAATACATACTCTTTCTCCTCTCTCTCTTTTTGAGTGTTTTCTTTAAGGCAAATGCTGAGCAAAAATTGCAAATTCTCTTTCTGTTGCTTTTGCTTTTGGTGTTATGATTTTTCTCATTTGGAGTATTTTTGTTTAAAGGCAGAGCTGTAATTTATGAAAATTATTTTTGTTTAATTTTATTCATTTTTTAAATTATATAATGATTTTTTTTGTTTACAAAATTAGATCTCTCGATTAAAAAAAATACCATCCATTTCCAATAAATTTATAACACATTTTTTATCTTTTGGTAAAATTTCCAAATAAATAATTAATTACGTATTTTGTTATATTTTTACACATTTTGTTATGGCTTTTAGTTTTTTGTGTTGAATTTTTTTCCTTTATTGTTTTTTTTTTTTCTTATATTTTTAATGAAAATTTGTTAATTTTTTGTTTGTTTTATTTACTTGACTGATTAAAAAAATAATGACGCGTTGTTTTGTTGGCAAATATATAATTGTTAAAACGAATTATAGAAAAAAAATTTCTTTTTGTTAAATAATAATTTCAATAAATGAATTGGGTTAAGGTAGGCATGGATATTGGTTGGTTCGTTGGTTGGTTGATTTTTTTTTTCTTTCTTATTGTTGTTGCTATACTTTTAATTGTAGTGGTTTTTTTTTTATTATATATAAGTTTTTTCAACGAATTGCTATATAAATTTATATAAAAAATTGTGTCTTTGTATTTGAGAATAAGAGTTTTAAAGAGCGTAAACAACTAATGTTTATATTTTATTGAGCACAATTTTTGGAATTATCTTTTTGTATTGTATTCTCTTTGAAAATAAAAGATAAAAGTCTAAAAATTTATTGTTTTTGTTAAAAAAAAAAACAATTTGCAAGCTACATTTTTGTTAGAAAATTATATTTTTGTAGTGTAGAATAGTATCTTGAATATTTATTTGACAATTGCTAGATAATATTCAGTGCTGCCAATTTAATGCGTTTTTAACGAAATAATTTGCTGTTGGTGTAAAAAAAATATTTATCAATTGACATCTACAATTGAAACACACGTGTTTTATTTTGCCGGGGGTTAAATCTTTTAAATCCACCCTGCACCATTATTAAACTTGTATTTTAAGCGGTTTGATAGTAAAAATGAAGAGGGCGTATTAGGGAAATACCTCTACAAAAAAATCAATAATACTTGTAACACATTTAATTTGGAATAACCCATTTTTTTAAACATGAAAAGGGGAAAGGACCATAAACATTGTTAATTTTTTATTCTACTACACAAGGGTCGTCTCCCTATGGGTTCTCTCCGATCTCAGTTAAATTTGGATATGTGATAAAGAAAACAAAAATAAGGCACTCGTAGTTTTTGAGTCAAAAATTACTCCATTTCGAATGGTTTCAGAGAACTGTTAGACAAATGGGGTACCAAATGAATAAACTTTTGATGACGCATAAGATTAGATTAGATCAGAAGGCACTATGCACCGCGACCAATGTAGGTCTTTTGTGCTGCCTAAAGTTACCTACAGTTTCAAGCTACTTATAAAGCCAATTAACCTATTAGGCAAAATGTTTGCGATGTCGGAAGGCGAAATGAAGCGACGCCAGGGTCCTCAAACCCCCCCTTTCAAGCGACAAGAGTCGCCTCGACCCCCTACTGGAAAAAGAGATCAATCTTTTAGCCTGGCGCTGACCAGGAGAGTTTTCCCAGTAACCAGAGAATTCAGACTCTCTCCATGCCCTGAGCCTTTCCCTAGCATACCACGCAGGTATTCCACAGAATGGTTCGGGACCAATAAAGGGCCTTCGGGCCCCGCGGTTGGCAAGACAATCTGTCTTCTCGTTGCCCTCATGCCCCTCATGTTGATGACACAAACTCTCAAGTATGTATTTTTATAAAGTGAACAAGTTGCATATTTTTCATATGTTGGCAGAAGCGCCTATTTTAGCATATATTGTACTGTTTAATGTATACTTTATACTTATTAGTGCATATTTTCCATTTAATTTAAGTATTTTTTTTAAATTTGTTAAAAAAAAAAAATTTGGATACATTTTCATATTTTAAAATCTTGCTGAACCGAAGAAAATCGTAAGATTCTAAGATTATTAAAAAGACCGATGCCAAATTATATTATATTTTTTAGGTTTTTAACCTTCCGTTCTCACACAGGTAATACACCCAAATAACAGTGTGAAATGCGTTTATTTTTCACTATTTTAAAAAATAGTTAATTCTTTTTGTCAATTTATAGGTATAGATTTAATTTTAATTTGAAAGGTGGTACATTTTTTGTTTGTCAGTCTTTCTACCCGAAATCGTAACGAGTTGTATTGTTTTTATTCAAGTGGTTTCTCGTTTCTTCGTTAGGAATATGAAGAATTATGTCGTTTTTTTATACACATATTGAATTTTAGTATATTGTATATTTTTTAATGTAACAATCAACGACAATAACAGCAAGAAGCATTTAAATCCATACTACCAAACCAACCAACCATACATTTGAGGAGTACGTGAGTTGTATCACTTGCCTAAGCTGATCATAATTTTTATAATTTTTCCTTAGTATGTATGTGTAAAAGTGTTTGATATTTTTTTGTTTTTTCTACTTCTCAGCTGCTAGATATTATTTAAATAATAATAAAAAAAAAAAACTACCTCAAAACAAGTTTGCGATTTTATACAAAATTTGACAATACTCTTTACTCGCTATAAATATAGAGCAGAAATGTCAATATTTTTCTCTTTTTACAGTTTTATATTTTGAATTTAAAATGTTTAAAAATAGTTATAAAGTTTAAATTTTATTAAAAAAATATAATCTTTAAAACTACTCAATATTTCACTATATTTTTTTAATATAATATAGTAGGTAGTTATAATAATTCTCTTCTCTTTTTTGCAATAAATTTGTACTCTTTTGTTTATCTTTTTTAAATTTTTTTTTTTTTTGTTTTCGTTTCACTTATTTTAATTTGCTAGTATTCTCTTCTTACTCTTTTATTTTTTGCAATTTTTTCCAATTATGTATGTACATTTTTAGAAAATTATATTTTCTAATAAAAAAAAAACTTTTACTTTCTTTTTTTCTTAACAATTAACAACTTTCATAACTAGTTAACAGTTAATATTTAATAATCTAAGAAAATAAAGCAAATTCTAAAACAATCTCGTCCACATGACGGAGAAATTAATTTTTAAACATTTCGTTAAATTGATATTTAAACTGCATACAAGAAAATATTATTGTCAGAGGTTAGATTGAGGTTACTAGAATTTTTGTTAAAGAAAGAGACTTATAAATAGAAAGGTAAATTTTTAATTTCTCATAACAATAGTTAATGCATGGTATGCAAGTTTAATCTTACCCAGCCAGTCAAGGCGTCGAAATGATAACAACGGAGGACGGTCAATTGACGTTATTCGCGTGTGTTGGCAAAACAATGACATTTGGTACATTCCCAGTCTCTTAAAAACAACATTTAAAGTACTGGCCGTGCATTTATTAAAAATTATTTAAACGTTCTAAAAAAAGAAATCAAACAAAATTTAATATTTCCCAAAGAAATATGAATTAAAAAATTTGTTATTTGAATTTCTTGGGCATAATTGATTTAAATTATGTATTAACCTTTTGTGTTTCTAAATTAGTATGTATTTTATGTATTTTTTACGTTTTTATAATGTATAACTTTTTCACCTGTTTTTTATTCACATTATAAAAATATATTGTTTGAATGAACGGGCAAATTAGTATAAATTTATTTGCAGATTTTATTGTATTTATGGTACTAGGAAAGTACTAAATTTTTGAACTTCCAACACTTTACCAACGCCTTTAACCGTCCTCCGTTGTTATCATTTTGACGTCGTGACAGTACTGTTTGTGTTGGGAATAGGATGTTTTGACAACACTGTACTACCCTCGCCGACGCTTTGCCAACACCATGCCGTTCGATTTTTCTGGCTGGATAGCAACAACACAGCCAAAAATGCAGTAACATTAATATTTATTTGGAATTTTAAGAATGAATGTTAGAAAAACTCCTGAAATTGTTTTGTAGACAAGACTGTTTAAAGCAATTTTATCTTCAACGTCAAACCACAGACTAAACAACTCGACACAAGTGACAGATGCCTAAATTGTGTATAAAAACCGTATTTTTTTTTAAATAAATTTTTTCGGAATACCGTGTGAGAACGGGTAAGAACGTTGAACTACCCATTAGATGTTGTAACGACTTTAAAGAAGTGGCAATCCTTGCTCGGATAAATCCGAATCGTTCTGGCACATAGTCCGATTGTTGTGTGAACCGGGTTAACAGGCGACAGTCAGCGTAACAGGGGACACCATGTCCAAGGTGGACTGTGGGTGAGGTTGGCATTTGGAAATAATTGGCTGTGTGTACAATAATCGTGGCCAATAAGGTGATGGCAACAGTTTTTTGGGATGCACGAGCGATAATCCACATCGATTACCTTCAAAAGGGAAAAACAATAAACGGCGAATATTATGCCAACTTATTGGACCGATTTAACGAGGATTTAAAACAAAACGACCCCATATGGCCAAGAAATGCCTATTTTATGGAACTCGAAAAATCCAATTTTTTGGAAGGGATACGAAAATTTTAGAAACGTTGGACTAAGTGTATTGAGCTAAAAGAAGATTATGTTGAAAAATAATTTTTTTTTTTTTTTGCTAAAAAAAACTGTGTTTCATTCAAAAAGTCACTGACTTATTGATCCGCCCTCGCATTTCTTTCATTCTAACATGATATTTTGAAGAGTTGTCATCGACAGTATTTTTTAGAAAATTTGTCAGTGCTGCCAGACTTCAAATTTGTTCAAAAATAGTAAAAAAAAAAACATTATTTGCATCATGAGAAACACTTTTACAAAGGAAATAACGTTATAAAAAAGTAAAATAAAAAAATTGTCTTTTCTGTGTAAATTTGATGTAAAAATGTAACCGAATCATCAAATTAGAAGAAACTGCCATCGATTTGTAGTAGAGCGTAAGATTCTGTTCCTATTGAAAAGATAGATGCCAAATTAATTTTTTTTAATATTTTTAAACATTAGAGTTTTACAAAAAGTGTTCTTTTAGGTGCATATTTTTTTTTTTTTTAGTTGTAAGAAATTCCTTGTCCTAATTGTTACAACCCGATTTTGATTACAAACTCAATAAAATCATTAGGAGATCGACCGAGAATATTTAAAGGAAAATTGTGGAATATATCGACACCCTCTTTATTATTGCATGTGTCAATTTTTTTTTGTTTTGTTAAACTTAAAGAGATTAAAGAAAACCAATTTTTCTACCCAATTTTGATCTCCCCTCTTTTGTTTCGATTTCTTCATCAGTCGTTATTATTTCTTATAGTTTTGATGTTACGTTTATCACTATATTTTTATTGTCATTTAATTTTATATTCACAATTTATTTTATTTCACATCTAAATTCTACATTTTTGTTTTAACACATTTGTGGTGTTTGGTGGTGGTGGGCTGTCATGAGTATTTAAAGTGGGGGAGAAAGAAGACAAATATTATACAGATATGTATGTAGATCTTGGCTACTAAAACAGACTATGACAAGAAAGAAATAGGTTTTTATTAAAAACAACACCAACTAACCAATACTTGTTCTCTTTAATTTCACAAAATACAGATACTTTTTTATGATGACAACAAGTATATTAAACTAAGAGTTGCCATTTATTGAATAATAACGAAGTAGTAGTTTCAAAATCGGTGTTATGTTACTACAAATTTAGTCATTCTAAATTTCTTCAGAACTATTAAATTAAAAGAGTTCAGATAATAAAGCTTTTTTTTTTTAATTCGCAAATATTGTGAAAAAGTGAAATATATTAATTATAATATACTTTATAAGCTCTCTCTGAATATATATATTAAGAAGCAATTTTAAATTTTAAGAACAATTTATCAGGTCTGATTTTTTAATTGCAATCGAAAGTATTCAGAGTTTCTATTTAAAAAAAAGTTAAGAGATTCCGAGGAAATTAAAGATTTTGCTGCCCTAATTAATATATTATATTTATTTTTTTTGTATGTACTTTTGAATCATTTTCGAGAGTAGGTAACATTGATCAGACTTGGTATACATGTCGTCGTAGACGTAGTTTGTTGGTTATTGTTTTCACAATATGAAGGGTTTGTATGTGCGTGTTGTTTTTTTTTTTTTTAAATATATTTTTATAAAGCTCAGAGCTTTTCTCAGTATTTTTTATTAAAACAGAAAACAAAAACAAAATAAGTAATAAAATTAAAACCAACGAAGGAAGACGTAGTATAATTGTATATTTTTTATATACTACAGACAAATAAGACAAACGAAAAATAACAAAAAAAAAAAACCTTCAGTCTGTAAACACATTGGAATGATTATTTAGATTAAAGAGAATTGAATACTGTTGTTTTCTTGTGTTAATGAGCAGTTTAATATGTGATTTTGTTTTATAGAATATTAAATTCAACGGGATTCCCCTCGTCAAAAAAGAAGTTGAACTTTATTTTTTACTGCAACTACAAAAGAAAATTAGACGATTATAAAATGCATTTAAAAACGAAAAATATGCACTTTAAAGAACACTTTACAAAAATAAAAACAAAAAAAAAAAATATAAAATTTGAATTTGGGATCTATCTTTTCAATAGAATCACGCTTTTATTCGGTTCAGCAAGACTATAAATTTAAATAATTAGTTTGCTCAAATCAAAATGTAAAAATGTATACAAATTTTATTTTTTGTTAACAAATTAAGAAATACTTAAAAAAATAAAAAAAAATATACACAAATGTGCCCTAAAAAGGACAAAATACATATGTACATATGCATTAAAAAGCACAAAATATGAATTATAAGTCAATATATGCAAAAAATCATGTACTTTTATCAAAATATGCAAAAATAGGAAGCTACATACACATCGAAGCCATTTTGTTCTAAATTTGATAATTCGGATAAATAGTTAGTCTATAAAAACCGTTTACAACGCTCTCTTCTAAAAACTTGAACTGGTTTTAAGTTTAAAAAAAAAAAAATTTGTTAACAGCGGTACTTTTAATTAATTATTTATTCTGCTTTAAGCAATTTTAATTAAATTTTAAAGTTAGTTTTCAGCTATAAGATTTCAGCTTTTAAATTTTAGGATTTCAGATTTTAAATTTTTATTGAACACTCTGTGTCTACAACAAAAAATATTTTTTTTTGTATATATAAAATGTTATGTGTTTAATGTTTTTTATGTTGTTTTATGTTTAAATAAAATGCAATTGAATTCAAAATGTACATATTAACTGTGTTTTCTACTGTTTTTTATTTAAAAAAAAAAAAAAACAGTTTTTTTTACAGTTTTTTGAAAAAAATACATGGCAACACTGAGTGCAACTTTAAAGGTGAATTTTGATACCAACTTCACTGTTGCCAACTTGTTTCCTTAAACTATCGCTAAATCAATTTGAATAATCGTTAGAAAATAGCTTAATTATAAAACAACTGAAAAACTTAGCAATAAATTGTTAAATTTGTAGAGCTTTTCAATATCTGTTTAAAAATTAAGAAAAAATGTATACATATTTAGAACTATGTATATGCAACTTTCTTAAAAATTTAGCTATCAATAGCTTAATTTTTCGACTGACAAGGAGATAAATATATATAAAACGCTAAGAAAAAATAGCTAGATTTCCCGCTAATAGGCTAAATTGTGCTTTATCCCTCTAAAATCTTTTAAAAATCGATAGATTTGACGGGAAAATAGCTAAATTGCTAATAGTGGCCAATTTTTTTTTTTTTTTTTTGATAATTTGGCACTGCCAACTTATTTTAATTTGATAATTTTGTACTGCCAACTTATTTTAATATGTGTAGTATCATTTTAAAAAAAATAGGTATAACTTTAAAAACTTTAATTTAACGATTTACTTAATATTTTTTGTTTAGTTTTATTTTTTAAGACTTTCCAATATCCATGCCTAAAACATTTAAAGCCAGCCGATGTATTTATATTTATTGTAAATGGTTAATTTTTCTTATTTAATCGAGATAAATTTTGTTTTTCATATATTGCTTACTTTTTTTGTGAATAAATTTTTTACAATTTCTGATGTTATGTTGTTGCTGCACTCTGACTATAGTTGTTGTTGTATTTTTGATGAAATTGAAGCTCGTTGTTTTTTGTTTATTCTATTATAATTATGCTCTGCCTGTAATTTTTGCTTGATGCTTTATTTTTGTTTGTTTGATGTTATAAATTATTGGACGTGTTTTATTTAGTAACTCTTTTTTGTGTAAAAATAAAACTGATGATTTATTGCTGCTTGTAGATGTTGACTTTTTAAAATTCCAGAAATTAAATCTGCTATATCTCTGACGCGTGTAAATTGTTGTAAAACTATGATGATTTATAAAAACAATTATATTAATATTATTTTGTAACACTTGTGGTAATTCACATTTTTTTTAAATTATTTTCCCAATTTGTGTCGTTCTTTATTTTGAAAACACGTTTAGCTTATTATGATATTTTTTGTGATACACTTTTTTTTCATTGCTCTTTAATGTTAGGGAATGCTTAACACTCTCACTCTCTTTGTTGTTCTCTCTCTCTCTATTATGGCTTATTAAATTTAAAGTAACGAGTTTGAACTCAGCTGTTTTTTAATAAAAAAGATCACTCGCAATTTATAACTCGTTGAGATTACCGTTGCTCGTTACTTTGTTTTACAACAAACAAAATCTTGATCGTTATTTTTTCTTTTTTTGTACTGCTGTCAAATTTTTTCTATTTCACTTTTGACATTTTTTTAACTATTTAAGGGAATTTTTGTAATTTTTCCATATATTTTTTTTAGTTTTAAGTTTGATATTACATTTTCTAGTTTAACACTAATTATATTTACTAATTTTTTGTTTCTCTATCAAATTTGTAGATATTAAATTAATATTATTAGGTTAATCGCTTATTAAATTATGGAGTATATATAAATATTTTATTAAATTTAGTTCACACCATTGTCACCTTAAACAGCAGAAACCACTCTGGCACCACTACCACCACTAATTGAACTGCTTTACTTAGTGAGTCTATCTTCTCTCTCCACCAAATTCAGAAATATAAAAAAAAAAAACAAATGTACGTACATGTACATTGACGTTTATAATTTTTTTGCTTTACAAAAAAAAAAACAACGAACGTATGAAATGAAATGAAAGAAAAAAAAAATAATATGATACAAAATACTTGACGAAAAATCCACAAAAACATACCACAAATAAGTTGTTCGTTGGGTTTTTTTATTTTTCTGTGTATTGAGTTGCTTTTCAACCAGGATGTTATCGCTGTATTACGTGGTTTATGTATAAACGAGTTTAAAACAAATAAAACCCAATCAAATTAAAAGAATTTTATTTTGTTATTTTATAAGGAAAATATTTAATTTACTATTACCAATTTATTGCAGTTCTATTTAATTCATTTTTAAAGTTTTAGTTTCAATACAAATTTTTTATTAACTCGTTAGAATTTTTTTAGTTCTCTCTCGTTCTCTTTAGAAATTTGACAGCAATCAGCTGTTTATGAGTTCTAATCTCAATAGGGTTGCCAAGCTAAAGTTAGTAGCTATCTATACAAGTATCTTGTTATTGAATATACTTAGGATGAGACCGAGTTAAACTCGGTTTAGTTTAACCCACAGCAAATTTTGTCTGCCATTTCCAAGCTCATTAACGAAAAATTGTCGGAGCCACTTCATTTTGTTGAGAATTTTGGTCTTTATTAGAACACAATAAAATAAACCACGTTTCAAAAGCAGTATTTCTTGCCAAAATTTCAACAAGAAATTAACTTATTTTACTATTTTTTATATTTTAGATTGCTAATTGTTGTCCCTTCCAAAAATTTATATTTTTAGCACTTCTGCATTATTTTTTTTAAACAACCACTATTTAATTGTCAAAATTTCGATTTGTTTTGCAGATATTTTAAGAATTATTCGATAATTTAGCAACTTTAATACAAAATATTTTTATTAGTCTAGTTTAAGTGTTATTTAAAAAAAAAAAAAAAACGAAACCCGCTAGCAGCGGTAAAAACTAGAGGGCTTAAACCGAAAAATGAGAAATTTCTAATTCCTTTCAAAATCCTTGTTCATGAAAACACAAAATATTGAAATATTAACTTCCTTAGATTTTAAAATTATAAAAAGTTTTTAATATTTTAAGTTTAATTCAACGATATTGAGACAAAAATGCTATGAAATACAGGGTTTGCAATGCAAATAAACAAAGTTAAAATATCTCAAAAACTAACTGCGATTTTATAATTTTTGCAATATTTGTGATCAACGTGTTAAAATTATGCGAAAATAATGTATTGCAAGAAGAGGTCTTCCAAATATATGTCGAATAGTGCTATGAGTGTGTTAAAACAACTACATTTTTTATTTGTTTAAATATATTTTACGTATAAGATTTTCAATATGACACCTGTTTTTTTGTAATAGATTTACCAGGGTTTTTCTGTCAGAAACGTTACATTTTTTGACATTCCGTTTTGTTTTTTAAAACATTTTATAGAAAAACGCTAGTAAAGTTCCTGCAAAATAGCAGGTGTCATATTGGCTTTACTCTCTATCTATTATGCTTTAAGGGGGATTGTCATTCTAGCTGTCAGACGATAGTTTTATCTCCATAAAAAAAGAAAATATCCATCTAAATACATATTGTACTTATATCTTTAGAACAAACTATATTGTTTTGACGTTTTAAATTTTATTATTTTAAACAGTGACGTTTATATATCAACAACAACAACAACAACAATATAAGTAACAACTACACCACAAGGGGGCACGTTGCTACATACACCCATCGTTTTCAGTTAGAAAAAGTATATTTCATTGTTTTTTTTTGGGGATTGTGCTAAACTGTTGCTGCCTGCTCTTATATACCACACTAACTTGCCTCTGACTTTGCTATTTTGTTCTCTTTTTCATCATCGTCATAAGGTGTGAAGCAACAGTATCAACACACGTTATAGAAAAACACTTATCACGTTGCATTGCGTTGGGTTACGTGCTAGGCATTATAAATAGGAAAAATATATTTTGGTTTTGCTTTTTTATTTTTTGTTTGCATTATAAATACCAAATAAGTTTGAATTAAAATGATTATTTTTTATTCTGAATTTCTTGAATATAAAAATGCTTATAAAAAACAATGTGGCCACGTTCTGTAGTATAAAAGAAAATTTATTTAAATCAGTGTGAATCAAACTTAATTCATCATCAATAAATTGCTAAAAATAATTGGCAGAAAATATTACCATAAGAATTTATTATGAAAGATTGAAACAAAAATATTGAAATGTTTAACGGGCATTAGTGTTGCCAATTGCAACACTTTATAATATAAAAAATAGTTGAGATGTAAAAATGTTGTCGAGCGATACAAAATAAATTTGAAAATGGTTCAATTAAAATTTTCAAATTTAGAAATAACAAACAAAAATATCACGGGTGTACACAAAATGTTACTTTTTAAAAATTAATGAAGATCTGACCATCAATTATATATTTCGGACATGCTGATTTCAATGGTACTTTTGAATGTACTTTTGATCAATGGTACAGATTTCGAGAAAAATGTCTTTACAGTTTGGCGGTTTTGAATTTAGTTTTTTTTGCATTTAAAACTTTTCGAAAGCAATCAATCTGCTGAAAAAATCATTGTATTACGATAACTTTTGCCAATTGAAACTTTTTGCTTAACCCTCTAACCGGCAAGCCCGCCTCTAGGCGGGGTATTTTAAATTGGCCATAAAGTCGCCAAAAAAGTGTTTTATTATAAAAAATGTAAGCTATATCGATAGAGAACGAAGTTAGCCACATATTTTGCGAAGTAATGTTTTGTGTACATGTCATGGTTTGGAAGCGAGAAAGCGTTATAGTTAAAATTTTCAGTAATTTCAAAAAATAAATATTTTGAAACAACCACAATTTTGAAAAGTCCTCAAAAACACATTTCTGTTAACATGAAACCATTCATATTCCACACAAGGGAAGATTAAAGCCTAAACTTTTGGAAAATACTCTAAGTTTGTTCCAAGGACATACAGAACTTTAAAAGGATAAATATAAAGGACATCATCTTATCTTGAAAACGAGTGGACGGATTTTTATGAAATTTGGCAGAAATATTATATTTGGTAACACTATCAAAGCTTCAAAGTATCTTCAATATATATTAAAGTTAAGGTTCGTTTTCGCTCGATTTCGCGCTTTTCGAAAAACGAAAATCGCCATATCTTTTTATCTAAAAGCTCAAAGCGACTAATTTTTGGACTGTTGTTATTTATATCTTTGTAAGAAGAATAATTTATGTCTTAACTTTTTAAATTTTATAGGTTAGTTTTTGAGATAGCCTCTAAACCTCTTTTGACCCATATCGCCTAAAATAGGCAACAAAAAAAAATTTCGCTAAAACAAAATATTATTTATTTCTCGTGTCGAACAAGTGGAATAAATTTCAGTCCCAAAAAGCTTATGCCGGTTAGAGGCTTAAATTTTTGCAACAACATTTTTTAGGTGTGCCCACATATTATACCAAAAGTATGAAGCTGGGGTCAACTTGCAAATCTATGCTGCAATATAAAATTTTTGAAAATATACACAATTTCATACAACTGTATGTTCATCCTACCATATCTGTAAAGTCCATTAAAAAATATTAAGAAACCTATTACTTTTTTGCGGTTTTCAAAAAAGTTACTGCATAAACCTTTTTAAGTTTTAATACACATTCGGATGTCCCTAAAGTGGACAATTTTATGCAATAGGGCTCAAACGATGCGTATTATATTATCCAGTTGACTATGGGAAAAATAAAAAATGCAATAATACTTATACAAAATTGGGCTCAAAAGTTTGGTAATGCTGAGCATATTTTTGGAAATATATTTATAAAGTGTCCATTAGACCAGTTCTTAAAATCTTTTACTAAAATTTATTATAATTAGAAATATTTTAAAAATATTATATATATCTTGTTTTTTTTCTACTAGAATGGAAATATTACTCAATGAAATATATTTTTGTTTTACCTAGCGTTTTAAATTAATTACATGTTAAAACTTCAGGTTCATAAAAAGCATACATTTGCTAGAAAAATTTTAACCCAGAACCATTGGCGCGACCTTATAAATTTATCCGATTTTGCTAAAATTTTTACCATAGACTTTTTTGATGGCATAGAAAAAAATTGGAAGCAAATATTGTATTTTAAGAAAATGTCTACTGTCCATAGAGTACTACATCTTTCAATTTAAAAGAAATAATAAAACGAATTTTAAACCTTATGCTGTGGTGAATCAAAATTAATCTAAGGCAATTTTATAAATGTTCACTTTGACCGAAAATTTTAAAACTACACTACGAAGGCCACTGGTAGCAACTATAAAAAAATGTTGGTTTTTATCCATAAACATCTCAATAATACATATCGTTTACCAACAACAAAATGTGTTTCACTAAAATTTACCACGCTGTGGCAAAATACCACACAAAAAACTATGGCATACACGCGTGATAAATCTATCAACAAAAAACAACTGACTGTTCTGCCGTCAAAAAATTTATTTTGTGTTAACTATTGGAAAAATTTAAAAATTAATAAAAATATCGAAAAACCCAGTTTAAAAAGAAAGCATTTTGCTATTTGCAATTTAAAACGAGCTTTCAACCTCCGTATATTTACAAAAATAAAGCAAATCAAACATATTAGCTAGGTTGATACTAGTATTTCGATCTGGCTAAAGATCTCATCAGAACCCGAAGTTTTAGAAAAGTTAGAGCCTCCTTAATAGGCAGAACTTTAACAAAAAACCTATTAATAATCAATTTTGCTCCATTCTTGTCTTCTTAGTAATCAACCACGTGGTTAGGTCTTTTCCTAACAAGCATCATGACGTTACTAAACTTTGAAGACCAAAAATGTTCTATTTATATAAAAAATTTTTAGTGTGTACTCTGGCTCAAGTAATATTTTTTTACAGTTATATTAGTTTTTTGTTTTTATATACATCGAGATTATTTTTATGTTATTTGCAATTTATAACGAGCTTTCAACCTCCGTATATTTACAAAAATAAAGCAAATCAAACATATTAGCTAGGTTGATACTAGTATTTCGATCTGGCTAAAGATCTCATCAGAACCCGAAGTTTTAGAAAAGTTAGAGCCTCCATAATAGGCAGTAAAAAATTTGTGATTTTTTCCTTTTCTGTAAGTTTTGGCATTATTCTTAAATTAAAATAATTTTTGCTACACATGTGGCGAACAACTAAAATCAGCTGATTTATAAATTTACCATATATTAAAAGAAGACACTCACGCTTTGTTGTGAACAAATCGTAGTAAATATAACACGAAGTAAATATAACACGAAGAACGAAAACCGCTATCATTTTTTTAAATGAGATACCCCACGAGATCAGCTTATGTATGTCATTTTTCCGATCAGATGATGTGTAGTTATATGTGATACTATATATAATCATTTATAAAGCAACCAATGATATTGACAGATTTTACTAATCTTGAAAAAAAAAGTGGCAACGCATATAATTGATCGCCATCTCAAAAGCCAGCCACTGTTTGCAAAAATATGTACTCTTTTATCTAAACAAGTTTTGATCCGGCACATCACCAGTGCTGCGTGAAATTTCTCAAAATTAACATTATTGTACGTTTAAAACTTTTTGTTAACAACTTTTAAGAAATAAAGATTTTTTTTGGGTCCGACTGATTAGTCGGCATCGGCTTCGGCTAAAAATAGACAAGTCGTCCGCAGAAATTTTTGGATAGAGTATTTTATCTATAAATACAAAGAACAATTTCACAAAAAAAAAATAAGAAAGGTTGAACCCGAGTTTTAAAAACAATAGGGATAAATTTCAGATTACTTAACAAATTTTGTGCAAAAGTCGTAATACACGATGTTATAACGTCCCGAATATAGCAACAAAATATGTTTTTTCTAAATTTTATGTTAAGATATATCAAAAACCTGATGTGTTGGAGACTAGGATTCAGCGGACCTCAGGTATGTTTTGTCATAACATTTAAATTTATCTACAGATTTTTTTGGCGCAGTATTTATTTTATCTCCCGAATATGCCTTGGGAAAATTGATATTTTCAAAAAATACTAAAAGTTATATCCCTATTGTACAAACAATAAAACAAAAAAATATTTAAAATAAAATCATTATCCATATATTGCCAAACACCTGATAAAAATTAAATAAAATCAAATCAAATCTGACTCACTTATCGTATGTAGTGTGTTGGATGCACGAGCAGAATAATAAAATAATGGCGTGTGCAAAATAAAACAATTTTAAAAAACAGCAGCAATTGTTTAAGGACATTTTAAACGAAGTGAGAAAAATAAAGGTCAATAAATTTAATATACAAAAAAAAACAAAAGCAACAGAGCAACAATACTGGCAATACTAATAAAAAAAAAATACTTCTGAAATAACAAAAATTGTATACTGGCAAAAAAAAAAAAAAAATAATGACATCAACAGTAATTTATTATTAACAACAAATTTGCAACGTTGTTTTAAAACAAAAGTTCAATGATTTATAAAGCACAGAAAATGTTTTAAAGAAAATCTTAATACAGTTGAACCTCGATTATCCGGGTTGCACGGGACCGGACTCAGCACGGATAATCGAAAACACATTTAATAGAAGTTATTTATTTTTCCCGAACTTTAACTCTTTGTATGTAGGTGAAAAGAACAACAAAACAAGCAAATAAATATGTGTGGTGCACGGATAATAGAGGTGAAGCACGGTTAATAGAGGAAAAAAATAATAGCACGGATAACAGAGGTAAACACGGTTAATAGAGGTATAAATCAAACCACCAGCATGCCGGTTAACAGATGTACCCGGTAAATAGAGGCCCGGATAATTGAGGTTCAACTGTAATTTGATTTATTTAAAATGTTGTAAACTACATATTTAAATGCTTAATTAAAACCGTTTAAAATATATTAATGTAAATGTTAATTTACTTTTTTTAATAAATTGTTTTTAGAATTTAAATATGAATTTTTTATATATTATAAAGGGTCCGCCAAATAACGTTTTTTTTTTTTGAAAATGCTATAAAAAAAACTACTGAATATTTTCTCAAATTTCTTTTTTTATTTGAAAGTACAATCCTTCCGGTTAATAATGGACAATAATTTCATTCAAATGGCTGCCTCGGCTGGCCATGCAGTAGCCTACACGATCGGTTCAATTTTTAAGCACATTATCGATTGTATGCAGCTGTATTTCACCAATGGCTTCCTGTTCCGTCCTGTTGAAACCAAATGTTGCCAATATCCTCCTCTTCAATTTTTGTGAACAAAAATTCGTTTAACATGGCCCGATAACGATCGACATTGACTGTAACGGCCACTCCTTGCTCATTTTCGAAGAAAAATGGCAATTTTCGCACACATTCTGCAACATTACCATGATTTTCAAAGTAATGCCGCAATATTTCCCAGCGTTGTTCAAGCGTATACACAACCATATTCGTTCAGCGGAAGGATAAAACTAATTATCTGTCAAATCAGACATGAGCTAAGTGTTACCATTCACGAAATAAGCACTAGTTGAAAAAAAAACGTTAGATGGCGGACCCTTTATAAATATATTGAATTCTAGAACAGCTTTATAAAACAAACTTTTAAATTTGGAACATCACCAAAATTGAAAAAAAATTTAAAAAAAGCTCGCGTCATACGATAACCAATTTTGTTAAGATTTAAAAAAGTCATTTTTTTCCAGATCGGACAATTTTTGCGACTCCTAGCGCTGCAACCACGAGGCCCCGTTTTTTTCTCTGCCGCCAGTTTGGAGCTCTACAAAACCATGTTGGAGTGAAAAATACATATATTTTTTTCTTGTAATTTGTTCAATTCTCTACAATAATAAAAAAAAAAATTATGGAAAAATTTTTGTTTTTGACTGAGTTATGAATTTAAAAAAAAAAAATCTGTTTTCTGTATGTAATGTCACCCCTCCCTTAAGCAGTATTTAACATAAACTACTTTATTTGGCCAAATTAATCAATCAGTTAGTACAAAACATTTTGGCAATTTGTTTTCAACAAAAAAAAAATTCCAACAATTTTAATATATCGCACTTGATCAACAAGAGGGTATTAACTCAAAATTTTAAAATTTTCAGTAGAGTCAAAAAACTGTTTATGGCCACATTTTAACAGAATTTAAAAATTCAAACATATCATAATAAGCAAATTCCATTTGAAAATATATATACATTGTTTTTGTTTTAAATTTTACCACTCATTGCAAAAAAAAAATCAATTTATTGAGTTAATACCATTTTTTTGAAATTTTATCGATTTAAATTTATAGAATAAAACAAATTTTATCAACAAAACAGTATCAACTCAAAATACAACCAAATATAAATAAAACAGTTTGATTATTTTTAACATAAATAAAGGCTCAAATCAAAATAATACCTTTTTTATGAAAATATACGATTCATTTCTATTTGAACTTTTGTATTTACTCGAAATAATACCTTTTTGTTGAAATAAAGGTAATCACTACATTATCATGAAAATGGTCTCAAAAGTGGTTTTCGAGATGAAAGAGTAATCGGAATACGTTAAAATTTTTACAATAGATAGATATTGATGTTGTTAGTTGATTTCTTGAAAAAAGTGATATTTTAAAAATTTTGAGTTAATACCCTCTTGTTGATCAAGTGCGATATATAAAATAATTTACGGCAATTCACTGTTCAATATCAGTTGAAAAACAAAAGAGTTAAAACAAAAGCAAAATTAAAAAGAAATAGAAAGAAAAAAAATTAACCCACAGTAAAGAAGTGTATGGAATTAAACAGAAATAATTAAAAAACTTGTCTTGCCAGATTTTTAATATTTAAGTTGTTGTTGTAGCTTTTTAATTTTGGTAAAACAAAAAATAATCAAGCGGCGTTAACAAAAATTAAGGCAGGCTGGTAATCATAACAACAGCAGCAGCAACCGTGTTGTACGAGTTTGTGTATAATCAAACTTTTATATATATATATATATATATATATTTTTTAATATTGTTTTAGTATATGTTTGATTGTTATACAGTTACTCACACAATTAATCTTACAAGTAGGCTTCTCTTTCAATGACTATTCTTTCAAAAAAATTCCACAATTTTAAGATTTTTTGTTATAATTGTTTCAAAATCTTTAGATATGGAATTGATTTTCTTTTATACGGATTTTAATATAAACTCCCCTAAATTTTGAAAAAAAAAAAAAAAATCGAAAAAAAACCTTAAAATAAAATTTTATATTTAAAATAAATTGTATATTTAAAACACCTTATTTTTGGTTTTATTTGTTTTAGCTCGCTATCTATAGGATTTATGAAGTTTTAATATTTTAATATAAAATGAGATATTTTTTTCATTAAACATTAATTTTTCATAAAGTTCTATTGATAAAAAAACTAATTACTTAACCAAACTACTACTACAAAGTCTCTTTGTCGGTATTGATAAAACTATGTCCTCTTTAAATTAAAAATATAAAAAATTTGCTCCCTGGCAACTCTTCCCTAACTACGTGAATAGCCAAACTACCGTATGTACAAAAAATACATCATAGTTGCCCCAACTCACAAAATGTGGGAAATAGTGGAAATTACATATGATTTTCTAACAATTGTGAATTGTTGTGGTGTTTGTCTTAGCTCTCTTCTGCAATTACAATTAAATGTAAAATCGACCCCGTGTAATTGAAACTGGTTTTAAGCAACAGCAAAAATCGACCTTACTTTAGATCAATTGGTTAGAGCCTCTGTCTAAAGTGTAGTGCGAAGTGCATGTGGCAAAGAAAGCAGGTTCAAGCCACGGTCAGGATTGCATTTAATAAATAAACATTTCATATAGATGCAATCAAACAATAAAAACCATAACAAATAATTACAGTATTGTCAAAAAGGATTACTGATGAAGGTTGTGTTACCAGAAACTGCGCAGTCTAATTCAATAAAAAATTTACAATGTAGTTATGATTTTTAGAAAAGTATGCTTAATCTTCTCTACCACGCCTATCTCAAACAATTGAAAAATATGTGCATATTAATTATAATATTAATTGCACACTGTCTAAGAAGACGATGAATAAAATTCAAAAATCTCCAATAAAAAATAGAGTTCGACCAAATATTTGGTGTCAGTTAAAAAAAAATTGGCAACAATTTTTATATTTAAAAATACGCACTTTTTGAAAATTTATAACCATCGGTAACACGACCCGGACCGACACATCTTTATGAACTTCGGATATGTTGAAGAGAATAAAAATGTAAGGGACCAGTTTTTTTTCAGCTGCCCAATCTCATATTTAGGGGTTACCAAGTGGGGTCAAAAAGTTTAATTCTTTCTATATGAAATATATATAGACAAATTTGGTTGGTTTTTTAAAGCAACATGTGTTACAATTAGCAATATATTGATCAATTTTAAAATCGGAGAATCCTTGTGATTCAGGCAGAAAAAAAATATGAAATACTCTTTGGTGCAACTGTACATTAAATGCCAGTCCCAGGTAGTTTTCTTAAGAATTGCAAAATATTTGCTAATTCCCTTTTTAATATAAAGGGTTTTAATGACATTTTGGCATATTTTGAATATTTCTTTTTTGTAGTTTAGAATTATATTCATTTGAAAAATGTCAAATTATGTCATACATAAAAACTGAGATCGAAATAAGTGTAACATGGCTTTTCACTAGTAAGTTTTCTCGTATCCAAAAATTTAAAATTTTTATAATCGAGTAAGCTTTGATATACATAGGTGACAAAAACAATATACCAAAAATTAGCCTTATCGGATGTTTAATTTGCCCCCAATTGGCTCCTTAACAAAAAAGACATTGAGTCATTTGTATAAATTTTTACGACATTTTTAATCGAATTTTCAAAACAAGTGATTAAAAGCCATAACTGTCTATAACTGTGATACTTCTATAAATGTGTGGCCAAAAATTAGTTGAGATACTTTTATTTCCCGCTTGAACAAGGCATGGAATTAGACTATTATCCAAATTTCAAATTAATTAATTTATTTACTTTATTTATTGTTGCAGTACAAAAAGCCTTCAAGGCAAGGACGTATTGCCAGTTGTGACTATTATGATAAAATATTTAGTTAAACGTTCAAAACAGGTATTAAAAATAGTTTCATCAAGAGGTACAAACGCGGGTCCAAATGATTTTTAGAAAATCCATTTAAACAATTTTAGTGCTACATAATATCAGATAAAGATACTCTCCTGACAGGCATGAGGTAAACATTTTTACCATCTAAATGTTATAGAAAATATCAATGAAAATTTAGCACAAAAAATTCAATTTAAATTTAAGACAAAGAGTTTTAGAGGAGGAATCTGTAATAACTTCATAATACATCACGAGGTGTCCACCTTGGGTTAGTGCCATTATAACAAATAGCAGAATTCCTGGGCACAAAACAAAATAATCGAATCTGTATATCTATATTTAAAACAATAAAAAATATTATTTAAAAATAAATTAACTAAAGCAAAAATGTTCAACATAACTTTAAACCAGTGTCTAACATCGAGTGCACAACTTTCCCTTATGGGGAATTTGTGTGTAAAAACGTTATTCACTCGATGTTAGTCACTCGTTTTAACTTATGAATACAGCTGTTAGTTTTTATCAATCTACTAAGATCCAGAAAAAAATGTAGCTGATTTCAACAATTCGATTTTAGTTTCCATTCAATTAAGTATTAGCAACACGCAAAATTTAATAACTTTTTGCTTGAAATCAGCCCGCTGTACAAGAGATTTACTTTGAAATGCATAGTTCGATTATTCGTATTAAAACAAGACGAATAAATTAAGAAAACTGCGTTTACAGATTTAAAAAATATTCACAACGAAATAAGTTAGGGTTTTTTCCTCCTGAAAATTTAAAAAATTTGCACACTAAGCCAACAATTTGCAAAAAAGAATTGTAGATTGCTGATTTCTGAAGGATAGATTTTTTTCTCATAAATAAATTTAAAAATTTAACATTTTTTAATTTTTTTTGTTGCTATTCTTTTTTTTTTGTATATAATAAATATAGAATTTATGCTCTCCAATTTACATAACCACAGTCCTTAGGGCCATATATGATTATTGAAAGCTACTTTATAACAAATGCTAATTAATAACAATTTCTATATAAAAAATAAATAACTTAAAACTATCATAAATAATAATAAAAACATTTCTTTTTAACTAAAAAATTACGTTTTAACAAAAAATATTAAAATCTCTCTTAACGAGAGAACACAAAAAATTACAAATCATGAACAGCCAAGCCACATAATCTTTCAGCTTCTGCCTAAAGAACTGGGATGAAAAACTAAAACTTCTCAGGTGTATAGGTAAAGCATTCCATATTCTCGAAAGCCTAATCTAAAATGATCGCTCAAACATAGTCGAGTGATGTATTGGATATACCAATTGGGATAAAATATAATTGTTAACTATATAGTCTGGAAAGCCATTTGCCATCGCCTTGTAGAAGAATATCAACAACCTCATACCTACATAATTACTTAAAGAGAACCCAAATAATTGGACCACATACGGGTTGACATGGGACCAAAGTCTTAACATCTGTGTTACCAGAAAATACCGCAACGCAATATAATATATGCGGCATTAGCAACACGCATCCTAATTGAAAGAGGCAGATATATATCAAAAGAGTATAACCTTCTCAACAAGAATGATATTCTCGAAGAAACGCTATTAATATGCGACTAGAAACTTAACTGATTATCAATTAAAACTCAAAGACACTTCATCTTGTTTACAAAATCAACTATCATACCATTGAGAGTAACGTTTATCATATCACCAACGACACCGAAACCCATTAACTTTGTGTTTCTTGGATTTACAGCAAAACCATTGCCTGAATACCAAGATAAGACTTCACGCATGATACAATTTACACCTTCCTCCAAGACATCTACAAACTGTGCATCAGAATAGCAAAGAAACTGAACATCATCCGCGTAAACGTAAGACTGATAGGATATACCATTCCCTATTGTAAGCAGATCATTTAAGTAAACCATGAACAGTAGTGGACCAATAACAGATCCCTGAGCGACACTACTGGTTATTGGTTTTGTCACAGAAGAAAATTCACCAATTTTACAAGTTTACAAGCATGTGAGGAATAATTAAACAAGATGTACAACTTGTCTACAAGCTTTGAGTGTATCACTCGGTCAAAAGCTTTTAACACATCCACTGAAAGAAGAACTACATTTTTACCATTATTTAAAAATGTTCTAACAGAATCTTTTAGACCAAGAAGAAGGGCACCAGTACTATACCCACGCCGAAAACCTGACTGTGAATTGTGGATTAAGGAATTTTCCTCAAGGTTTTGAATCATTTGTTCCTTAATAATATGTTCGACTAATTTTGAGAGAACCGGAAGAACCGATATCGGTCGCAAATTATTCAAAGAATCAGAAGGGCCATCCTTTTTATGGGTACTACTCTAGCTCTCTCCCAATCACCAGGAAAGACTGAAGTAGTAATAACAGAATTGACTAAACAGAAATGGAAAAATTAACTTAATAAATTTTAAATGCAAAAAATCATGACCTGTTGCATTAGATTTAATTCTTTTCAAAGCTGTGTATAGTTCCCCCCGAACTACGCAACGAAATGAGAAACCATCATCAAAAGTACCCCCTGAAAAGTCCAAAGAATTGGGAACACCATTTATCTGACATGAAACAAAATAATCATTAACCTCGTCTGGATTAGCATAATTGAAACGATTATCAGTTTCCAAAAAACCATTTCCCCTCAAATAGCCCCACATTTGCCTAGGATTAAGATCGCGAAACATACTTGAGTAGGCACGCCTCTCTCTTCGCTACTCTAATAACCCTCTTCTTATCTTACTAATAAATATAAATAAATAATATTTAGCAAAAAAATCTACTAATTTCACCAGTTTTTTCTGCAACGTTATTTTGAGCAAAACTTTTGGTAGTTTCAGAAAAAAAAAAAATTACTACCTTTTTCTATTCGCGCATAAGACAAACAAATTAAGGGCTAACTAAATCCTTGAAAAGCTTAATTACTTTTTAGAACTATAAATTATTCAAAAAAGTTTAAGAACACTCCATGTTTAATTCCATTTATTGGAGTGTTCCAATCGATATCCTCATTTTTAGTTGATTGCACTTTGAAATGGACCTTAAGAGTTTTATTCTACGATTTCCAATGTTTTTTAAGGGATTTCTGTAGGAAAACATTTGTGATAAGTTTGAGACATTATTTTTAATGAAATTTTAAAATGTTACCCCTATTTATTTAAGATATACAGTAGTGGTCAAAACATTTGGAACTGAGATCGCATTTGTTGTTTTCATTGATTTATTTTCTTCAAATCACACTTAGTCACTAAAACTTATTTTTTACATATTCTTCATACATTGTTTTATGTTAAATAAATAAAAAAAATTAATTCCGTTAAATTAAAACAACAAAAAAATTAATAATAATAGATGTATTCAAAATGCAGGTGTTCAAAACATTTGCGACTCTCATTATTCTTACTCTTAACGAAACAATTTATACTAACAAACGCTAGGATATAACGGTAATCGCATTCCTTTTTAATATGAGATTCAGGCCGTTACATTTTTTAAACAAATTTATTATAATTATTGTTCTTTAATAGTTGTAATAAGATGTTGGAAGCATAAACATCGTAAGAATAATTTTTGTAAAAAATGCCAGGAAATAAATACAATTCTGATTTTAAATCAAAAGTTTTAAATGATTTTCAAAATGGACTTTCCCAAAAAGAAATTTCTATAAAGTACTCCGTTCCAAAATCAACGATTTGCCGCATTGTTAATAGTGGTAACATCCGCACAACTCATAAAGGTGGAAGACCCCGCATTACAACTGTAAGAGAAGATCGGAAAATCAAGAATTTTTTACGAAATATCCCAAAGCAGTTCCCAGAGAAGCTAAAACTGAACTTTTAATAGATGCCAGTCTTCCCACCATTAAAAGAAGAGCCCGAGAATATGGTCTTAGAAGTTATAGATGTACAAAAAAACCGTTTGTGTTGGAAAAAAACCGAAAAGCTAGGCTTCACTTTGCACGCACCCATTTGAACTGGACTCAACAGCAATGCAAAAATGTATTGTGGTCAGATGAGTCTAAATTCAACCTCCGGGGATCAGATGGAAGAGCCAATGTTCGAAGACCACGAGGCGAAAAGTTTAATTCCAGAAACACAACCGCCACAGTGAAGCACGGAGGTGGAAACATTATGGTGTGGGGGTGTTTTTCAGGAAATGGGATTGGCCCAATTCACCGCATTACTAGCACAATGACGGCCACAATCTATAGAGATCTTTTGAGTTCAGTTATGCTTCCGTATGCTGAATGGGAAATGCCACTCTCATGGACCTTCCAGCACGACAACGACCCAAAACACACGGCGGGGGTTGTAAAAGTTTGGCTGCAGGAAAATGAAATTAATATCATGTCGTGGCCGGCTCAATCTCCCGAACTCAACCCGATTGAGAACATGTGGATGATTGTAAAACGGAATATCGGCAATAAAGTATTCCGAAATGGTGATGAACTTTTCGTCGAGTTGGAGAAGCAGTGGAATGAAATTTCTGACGATTATTTTTAAAAAGCTCATTGCCTCAATGCCTAAGAGGTGCTCAAAAGTTATAAAAAATAATGGCTACGCTACAAAATACTGAGCGTTAAAACCATTGTTTGTATTTATTGTTAATTACTTTAAGAGTTGCAAATGTTTTGAACACTGCACTATCGACTTATTTTGTTAAAATTACTTTTTTTTATTTTTGAGAAGTTATGAATAATTTTTTTGTATTTGTAAAATAATAGCGGTATTCATTCTTGATAGCATTTATGCAAGGGTTGCATTAATACTATGATTTTATGCTACAAAGCGTGAGCATCTTTTTTTGTGTGTATTGTATGTTTACAACCCAAGCATTTCAATGTTGACAAAACAGCTAATTTCTAACGAAAATATATTTTCTAGCGATTTTTAAGTAGACTTTAGCGATTTTTTCAAATAAAAAATTTTGGCATTATTCTTCGTTCTCAGTGGATTTTTAACTCTGTTGTTATTTTGTGTGAATATCAACTTTAAGGAAGAAGATCCATTTTTATATTAATATCGTATTACTCTTTTATTTAAGTTTGTTTTTTGATAAAAATTTGTGTTAAAATCAGTTGTTTTTTTTTTTTTTTGTAAATATTTCTGTTCTTTTTTTGTTTTCCGGCAAAACTAAAAGATGTTAAGTATTGTAAGTTTGAACCATGATTTCAGTTGCAAATGTTTTGAACACCACTGTATTTCAAATCCAGCCCATCATTCGTTAATTCAGTCTTAACCCTCTAACCGGCAAGCCCGCCTCTAGGCGGGGTATTTTAAATTGGCCATAAAGTCGCCAAAAAAGTGTTTTATTATAAAAAATGTAAGCTATATCGATAGAGAACGAAGTTAGCCACATATTTTGCGAAGTAATGTTTTGTGTACATGTCATGGTTTGGAAGCGAGAAAGCGTTATAGTTAAAATTTTCAGTAATTTCAAAAAATAAATATTTTGAAACAACCACAATTTTGAAAAGTCCTTAAAACACATTTCTGTTAACATGAAACCATTCATATTCCACACAAAGGAAGATTGAAGCTTAAACTTTTGGAAAATACTCTAAGTTTGTTCCAAGGACTTTAAAAGGATACATATAAAGGACATCATCTTATCTTGAAAACGAGTGGACGGATTTTTATGAAATTTGGCAGAAATATTATATTTGGTAACACTATCAAAGCTTCTAAGTTTCGTCAATATATATTAAAGTTAAGGTTCGTTTTCGCTCGATTTCGCGTTTTTTCGAAAAACGAAAATCGCCATATCTTTTTATCTAAAAGCTCAAAACGGCTAATTTTTGGACTGTTGTTATATCTTTGTAAGAAGAATAATTTATGCCTTAACTTTTTAAATTTTATAGGTAAGTTTTTAAGATAGCCTCCAAACCTATTTTGATCCGTATCGCCTAAAATAGGCAACAAAAACAATTTCGCTAAAACAAAATATTATTTATTTCTCGTGCCGAACAAGTGGAATAAATTTCAGTCCAAAAAAGCTTATGCCGGTTAGAGGGTTAAAGAAAAAATTTCTTGAAATCTTATGAATGTTGTTCTATTTATTGTAGTGTATGATCTATTATGAGAATAACTAATGTATATTTTGTATACTGAAGCAAGGGATGCCCCTCAAAAAAAAAAAAAGTAATATAATAATATACAATAAAAACAATAAAATATAATCAAAATCTAAAATCATACTACTACAATCAACAATACTACTATTCAACAAGCAGTATATGCCGAAGGTCAAACTTAAATGAAATGTATACTGTTTTTTTTTTTTATATTATTTTGTTTAAAAAATAACAACTTGTTTTTGTTTGTTGGTTTAAGTTAACAACAAAATACCAACGAATTAATATAAAATTATAATAATTATTGTTTATATAAATGTTTCAAAGGAAATTTCTTTCTCTTTTTATTGTTGACATAAGTTGAATTTGTTGTAACGGTATTTATTTGATTACCTGTTAAATTATTATTTATGTGCGTATATTTGCTACAAATTATTAAAAAAAAAAAAAGTTATTAGTAAAAATATATTTGCATGAATTACGTGTGTTGACTGACGTTAATTATAAAAATATATATACATTAAAAAAATACTCGTGTGATACATATGCGATGATATGTAACAAAAACCTAATACAACACGTTTCATTGTCGTCATTTAAACAGTAAATTTCGTGTTTTTGTTAGAGAGGTGTGTGCGCTGCTGTTGCCATGCTGGTTTCTGTACCCACTGTGTTTGGTTCTATAAAAAAATCTATTTTTGTATCTACACGTTAAAAAAAATTATTGAATGAAATATAAAGCAAAGATACTAAAACTAATTTTATAAAATGAAGCGTAGAAAGTTTAAACCTAGGGCAGAGGTTTTTCGTTGCCTGCCAAAAAGAGCCATTTTATTCTGCTTATAGAATATCCCAGGAAAAAATTACACATTCCAAAAAGAAGGTGATGCCCACACTTGCTTACATATCTCATTGCCAAATTTAGTAACTGCAATACCAAACTCATTCCAACGATAGAGTCAAAAAAGCAAGTAGTATTGTAATCAATTCTTTAAATTTAGGTGGAGTGCAATAATGCCTTACGAAATAAGGCCTTTAAGGCTTTATTTCACTTTCAATTGAGAAATAAGGCCTTTATTTGCAAAAAGGCTTTATTGCACATTGAAAGTGAAATAAAGCCGTAAAGGCCTTATTTCACTTAAATTTTTTTTTAAATGAAGCAATTAAATTTCTTATTCTTATTCTTCTTATATTTTATTGAACAATTATAAAAAAATTTCATATTAACAAAAATTAATAGAACATTAATAATTCAACAAAAAATTTAACTGCAACAATATTGAAAATCTTTGCTTTATAAAGTTTTTCTGCGTGGCGGCCTGCGGCCGCTCTTAGGGGTTTTCTCCTCCATGGGACGCGGCAGGTGGCTTCGCTGAATAAAGTTTCCCTGCGCGCGTCACACTAGGGAAGATAATGAGACGGGCGCAGGAAAACTGTATTCAGCGAAGCCACCTGCCGCGTCCTATGGAGGAGAAAACCCCTAAGATCGGCCGCAGGCCGCCACGCAGAAAAACTGAACAGTGTAACAAAAGAATCAAAAAATACAAAATAAAGGCTTTATTGCACATTGGCTAAATTTAAATAAAGGCCTTATTTCACTTTCAAAGTGCAATAAAGCCTTTTTGCAAATAAAGGCCTTATTTCTAAATTGAAAGTGAAATAAAGCCTTAAAGGCCTTATTTCGTAAGGCATTATTGCACTCCACCTTAAATTTAAACCAGAAAGCATGAACTCAATAACAAAGTAATTATTTACTTAAAAGATATTAACAATGTTATTAACTTATATGTATAACTTTTTGTACTCAAGAAGTAATCATATACTTTTTCTTAATAAAAGGACGTTATTGCAAGTAGTTCCTAATTTTGAAAAAAGAAGTTATACAATTTTAAAAAATTTATCTCATATTTTTTCAAACAAATTTTTACTTGCAGGAAAATAATACTAAAAACAGAAATTGCATGTTTGCCAAAATTTTGTTAAACTGTGGTTAGGTATAAATTAGAGAAGCGAACGTGAGCAGAAAATTGTGAGTGGAAGTTGAAATTGCTGACGTTATCGTGAGTGAGTGTAAAAAAAATTTTCGGGGGTGATTGTGCTTGAGTCATATCTTTGTTTTTCAATTTTGAATTGTTCTTTTTTTTGAAAAATTTATATTTTCGTGGTTTATAGCTCCAAAATTATGACAATCCCATGTTATCATAACAATTCGATGTTTCACTTTTTAGGATTTTATTTCCGTATGAGTTTTGATCGTTATATTTGATTGACCTAGGAGAATCACGTGTGAGTAAAAGTTGAATTTACTTATGGAACTACATTTTTTTTTAAATTTAAGTACTTCTTATTTTTTCTAGGGAACTATTTATTTATTTTTTTTTTTGTGTAAGTACTTCGTAATTTTACAATGGAACTATTTCTTTATTAAAAAATGTATGTAGTTCTTAAAAATATAAAGTAAATGGTTCTTCGGTAAAAAAAATAATCAATTCTAAAGAATCAATTATTTTAGTCTCACGCCCTGTTAAAAGAATCGAGTAGGTAATCTAGTATGGAATGCGTTCTGCCCAAAATGTTTGATTACAAACCCGCTTACCTTTTTGAAAATTTTTTGCTGGGATCATTTGAGTCCATTTTTTCATTTGAAACTTATAAAATTTCGAAAAAAAAAACCTTTAAAAAAATGATTACACAAATCAGACGACTTTTTTTAATCATTTTTTTTTTTTTTGAAATCCTAATTAATAATAAAACTTATAAAGTTTAGAAAAAAAATCCTTTTAATAAATTACTCCACAAATCAGACGATTTTTTTTTTTTTTTGAAATCCCAATTTACTATAGACTGTGTTTATTAGAAATTGTACGTCTATGAAAAACACTTTTCTTAAATACATAATAAATAGTGTCCGACCGAAGTCACTTTTTTTGGCCGAAGCCGAAGCCGTAGCCGAACTTCGGCCAATTTTTTAATATTCGGCCGAAGCCGTAGCCGAAGCCGAACTTTTTAATTTTTTTTAGTTTGAATAAAATTTAAATTTTTGTTGACTTTGACTACAAAAATCATCATTAAAGTATATTAAAAAATATTCAAACATCAATAAATTTGTAAAAAAGCAAATTTAGAATATTTTTTCAAAAATATTATAAAGTCAGTTCAATTATTTTATTGAAGTTTTCAACAAAAATATGGAAATACCTGAACTTTATTATTTTAACTAAAGTATATGACGAATTTAATTGAAAATTTCGTTTATTACGTGAAATAAATTTGAAAATTTTGTTTTTTACGTGAAATAAATCAAAAATGAACTGTTCTTCTTCAAATATACGGTATTCGACCAAGTTCGGCCAAAATTTGGCCGAACACCGAACTTGGCCGAACATCACTTTTTGGCCGAACTCCGAAGCCGAAGCCGAACGTTCGGTCGGACACTAATAATAAATATTTCTATAAACATTGAAATTTGTTTCATAATACAGTCAACGCAAAAATCAAAGCGTACAAATGCAAATTAATTTGTCTCCTTTTGCGTTATTATTAGAAATTTTGAAAATATTTTATAAATACACTGGAATGGATACATAAATAAGTTTTATATGAAGAATAACAAAATCGTTATAATGCGAGTTAAGATATGGCATATTATACCGTAATATAAAATCATTTATTCTCTGGAAAGTTCCGCTACACGCGTAGAATATTTTATGCTGACACTATGTCTACAAAAAAACGGGTGCGGGCGTCTTTGGACCAGGCTTCCAGCGTGCTCTACCTATGGGAAAATATTCGTCCATTTTTCAGGCGGATATTTGGGCCATCTGTGTCTGTGCAGAGGAATGCCTGCGAAGGGGAACTCGCAGATCTCGCATCTACATTCTTTCTGACAGTCAGGCTGCACTGAGGGCCTTAATGGCTTATAAGGTGTCGTCCGGGTTCGTCATGGAATGCATTCAGACTCTCAATAGGCTCGGTAGGGGCAACTCTCTAAGATTGGGGTGGATTCCTGGTCATGAGGGGCATGAGGGCAACGAGAGGGCAGATTGTCTTGCCAACCGCGGGGCCCGAAGGCCCTTTATTGGTCCTGAACCATTCTGTGGAATACCTGCGGGGTATGTTAGGGAAAGGCTCAGGGCATGGAGAGTCTGAATTCTCTGGTTTCTGGGAAAACTATCCTGGTCAGCGCCAGGCTAAAATATTGATCTCTTTTTCCAGTAGGGGGTCAAGGCGACTCTTGTAGCTTGAAAGAGGGGGTTTGAGGACCCTGGCGTCGTACTTAACTGGACACTGTAATCTCAGATACCATCTGCACAAGAAGGGTCAATCGGACACGGATATGTGTAGGTTTTGTGAGATGGTGTCTGAGACATCGGAGCATGTTCTCTGCGAATGTCCCAGGCTTTGTGATAGGAGACTTAGGTTTCTAGGTGATCGCTTCATTTTGCCTTCCGACATCGCGAACATTTTGCCTAATAGGATAATTGGCTTTATAGGTAGCTTGAATCTGTAGGTAACTTTAGGCAGCACAAAAGACCTACATTGGTCGCGGTGCATAGTGCCTTCTGATCTAATCTCTCTCTAATCTAAGCTTTATTGGAGGTGCGAGTACAGAAAGGGAATTTCTTGCTATTGAATCTCTTCTAAATTTTAAAATATTTTTTTTTTAATTCTATGTTGCAATTTTTAAGGAAAAAATCTTATTATTTATTTCGAGGACTTTTTAGTACGCTTCATATGTCTGGTAAAATTCCGCGCAATGAACGCACAATTTTAAATTTAACTGTTATATAAAATTAACATGTCTAAATTATAGTGTATTTCTTAGTTTACAAATTGTTAATCATTAAAATATCTTGTTATTAAAAGTAGTAAATATATTTCTAGGTCATATAACGAACTAACGTTCAGACAAGAAGAAAAAAACAATCAAACATAATTTTAAACTATTAAATAAAAAAAAAACTTCCTAAATAGAAACAAAAAGTGAAATTTGTCTTTGTTAAAAAATTATTAAACTTTTAAAAGACCATTATTTCATCATTCACAAGTAAGATAATGCATAGAAATTGTAATTGACAGCAACAGTATTTTGGATTGTATGTACGTACTCCAATGTAGCCCATGTAGTAAGGTTACTAATAGTTGTATATTTTTCTATACCTTAGTATATTTTGAATATATGGTGTACATACAATATATGAGCTTCTCATAAGTCATTTGAGCCGGACTCCCTTAAAATAATTTTTGGGAAAATGAATCTCAAAGTTAAACGTTTTTACAAAATTCCCTGCGATTTATCAAATAAAATGAAATATAGGTATTTATACTAAAGATTTCAATCTATTTCACATTGCAACTCAATTTAAATTCAAAGTATTTCTATAGCTTCAAAATGCATTTCAAAAAATGCAATTGGGTAATTCCATGTCAAATCAACCAATGGGTCAAAGAATACCTCCACTCTGCAATTTTTCATAACTTTAGGGAAGGAACCAATCTTAAACATACATTTTTTTCAGATTTTTAAAAATATCGTTTTTAAAAATATAGCCTCCCGAATTATAGGTCAAAAGATGTGACCTTTGACCTTTTCAAAAAAAAAAATCATGTTGTATATTAAATTAAATGTAATTTAATAACCTTTCAAATGCGACATTGATGAGTTGCCTACCTATAATACTTTTTAAGAAAATTACAATTAAGTAAGTACAACTTTGTAAATTTTGACATTTTTTTACGATTTTCAAGACTTCATATTTCCGGATCCAGAAGCGTCAGCGAACTTAAATTTTGGATTTTTCTTAGTTCTCTGCCAAAATTCAGCAAATTTGGAAACAGTGATGTAAAAAACAGCCATATTTTAAGTTGAGTTGAGATGGCGCTTAAAAATAGTTTTGACATTAAAGTATAAAACTTTTTTCGACAGTGTTTAAAAATAGACACACTAACATACAAATAAAATAAGTTCTCGATCGTTCTGATGCGATAAAGAAAACGGCTGAGATATCGCTGGTTAAAGTTAAACTAGTAAAAAAAATTATTTCATTTGGCTCAATTGGCTTCGGAAAATTCTAAAATAATTTTCTGAGTAAATTTTTTTTTTTAGTTTTAATATTTTTCTAAAACTTCTCAAAAATATTTGTTTTTTGGCAACTAAAAAGTGAATATTGGAGGTTGTAGTAAAGATTCTAAATTATACTAATTAATCATTTTTTTTTTTAAGTTGCAAAAATTTCATGCACTAAAAAATTAATTTAAAAAATGCAATTGCATAAAAAATGCATTTATACGTGAAATATGTAAATTTAGGAGACATACAGCCCAATTCTGAATAACAATTCCGTGAGAATTTTTTCCCTATTCCTTGTTCCCCTATTCTTAATAAAAATTTGCCCGGGGATTTTTCACTTTTCCCATTTCCCTTATTCTAAACGAATTTCGAAAATGGGAAAATCTTCCCCCGGAAAAAATGGAGGTATTATGAATGTCAATAATAGGGAGAATTGTGATAGCATATGTATGAATTATTCAATTGTTCAATTCTCTCTCCCTTATTATTCTTTTCCCCGCCTGTTTAGAATAGGAGGATTTTTTTTTCGAGAAAATAAAATCCGCAGAGGAAAAAATCCGAGGGAATATTCATAATCGGGCTGATAGTCAACTGGTAGACACTAGTACCAACAAAATGTGCCCTAGATTGTTCAGATGCGATAAAAAAATGCTGAGATATAGCTGATCAAGAATTGACTAGTAATGGATTTGGCTCAATTGGCTCTGAAAAAAAATAATAAAAAAAAATTTTTGATGTATAAAAAAATTACGTTTTAGGGGTTTTAAGACAAATATAATGGAAAAAGATTTCGCACATAAAAAGTTTGTGGTAAATAGAGTAATCCTAAGCAGTAAAACGGAAATCTCTGAAGAAATTGGGTTTGGCTCTTTTGGCCTCTGAGAAGCTCAATATTTCTCATATTAAAATTACATAAAACGAAACCATGAAATTAAAAATGTTGTTATAAAATGCATGCCATGGTTGTTGTGAGTGAATGAATGATGACTAAGCCCTAAAGCGCAAATTCGTAAAAATTGACGACTTTAAAGCAACTCGGCACAAAAATTAAGATACAAAAGAAACTATGGCAAGAGTTTGATGTACAAAAACTATTGCAAAGTTAATTACAATCCTAAAAATGGTAAAAATGTATGGACAAATACATATTGAAAAACAATTGATATGTGAAAAAATTAATAATCAAACTCTTAATATAAACGATCTGACTTGCGAATAATGTAGGGGGGGAGAAGAGTTAAAATCAAAAGCACATAATATAAAAAAGTAAAAAAAAAAACTAGTATGCTTTAAGTAACATTGATTTAAAAAAAAAAATTTTGAAAAGGAAATAAATTTATTAAAAATCGAAAAAGATCATTAATAAATAATAACGAAATATAACAAAGAAATAAACTAACAGTGCTAGGCAAACACCTAACGGCAGAATTAGTTTGTACGTAACGTTGCGTAACGAATTTGCAGATTTGGTTTTGATTTATGAAAAATCATGGGTTCGTTAGTTTTCTGCACGTTGCTTGTTTTACATTTCTTTCCCTACGTTACATGTCTTGTCAAAAATAGAATTTTCGGCTCTGTGCAATAACTCCCAGGTGAAAAAAGTCCCAAAAAAAAAAAATTAAATAAGTCCCAAAAATTTTTCATACAAATTTGGGAGTAATTTCAAATGAAATAATACCCAGTTTTTTTGCAGTTATTTCATTTTTGTTATTAGGTGTTATTTCATAATGCAGTAATTCCGAAATGAAATAAGTCCTAACAGAACTTAGCATGGGACATAGCTCCCAAAAAAATTATATGTAAATTGTTGTTGTATTTTTTTTTTTTTTTTTGTTTTTGGGCAATGCGACATTGATTTGGACGAAATAACATTTTTTGTTGGGCGCTATGACGGTTTTTTGTTTGGCCAAAATAAATTTGGGCGCTATGACGGTAAAAAAAAGAAGTTATTGCCCAAAATCATAATTTTTTATTTTTTTTTTTAATATCATAAGACCTTAAATGTCAAAGCTGATTCATGAAATTAAACAAAAGAGTTTTAAGGAAACTTACAAAAATTGCTTCAATTTTATTTTTTTGTGTCGCACGCAGAAAAAACTTTATTTCACGTAGCCGCCTGCCGCGTTCTACGAAGAAAAAAAACCCTTAGAGCGGCCGAAGACCGCCACACAGAAAAACTTGTTTTTACAAATCCAATGTCGAATCCGTTGAAATCTTATTTTTAAGACAATAAGTAATATAATGTGACCAGTCATAGCTTTGTCATTTAACAGCTAATTGATTGTTTTTTATCTTAAATAAAAGAGTAGATCATTGGCCTTCTGTTTATTTAACGTTTAGACACTAATATATACGTAAAATTTTTAATAAAATAGACTTTTAAAAAAATAATCATTAAAAAACAATAAATCTTGGTGTGGGTTGGTATTTTGGGACATAAAAAGTTATGACAGATCAAATAAATGTTACTTAATGTCTTAAAAATATAAGATTTCAACGGATTCGACATCTGATTTGAAAAACAAGTTCTTCTGGGTGGCGGCCTTCGGCCGCTCTTGGGGGTTTTTTTTCCTCCGTAGAACGCGGCAGGCGGTTTCGCGAAATAAAGTTTTTTTCTGCGTGCGACACAATAGACATTATGTCTAATGACATAAAAAAAAAAATTAATTATGATTTTGGGCAATAACTTCGTTTTTTTATAAAATGCCATAGCACAGAAAAAAAGTTTTGGATTTTCTGTCATTGATTTGGTCGTTATAACATATTAACATCCACAATTTTAGGGGATATGCGGACATTTTTGCAATATGTCATTTTGGTTTTTGGGCAATACGACTTCGGGGAATATAACGGTATGCCCTTACTTCATTTGTGTTGCATGGACTATTTTTGGGAGTTATTTCATTTTTATTCTTTGGAAATTATTTCATGATGAAATAACAACCAAAACCTAGGATTTGTTTCATTTTTGTTTCGGAAATTATTTAATTTTTTTAGAATTAATTTCACTTTTTCCAGACGGAACTTATTTCATTTTTTTAGAATTTATTTCATTGGGAGCTTTTGCACTGGGACTTTTTGCACCTGGGACTTCTGTATTACGTTAAGTGACAGCTACAAACATCTGATTTTACTTAAACAAAAAATGAAAACAACCAATAATTATGCTACAATAAACAAAGAATAAAAGTTACTATAAAAGGGAATTTACACAGACAAGTTAATCTACTGAAAATGGGATTAACTGCTTAATCAAGCCCTAAACAAGTCGATTAAACCATTTTTTAATATTTTTAATTAACAGTTAATCAAAATTTTCCTCATTTTTCTTGTCCCTCTTTTATGCCGGATCGCTATCGACGCCACCTTAATATTTTAAATTGACAAAGTTAATAAGCGATGATAGAATTTTTTTCATTAAGTTTTACTATATATATTTATATATGTGTTGCCAAACAAATTATATATAAGTGATCGAATTATTTTTGATTAACTATATCATTCATATATGGTAGGATATATGGTTATATATAGATCTTTATATATTTCATATGATCAGATATACTAATATATAACATACGATGCAATAATATATGATGATATATTACGGCATATTAAAAAAGTTCATCAACATTTTTAATTTAAACTTAACATTTTTAATTTAATCTTAAAACCGCCATAATGTTTACGCCTTTAAAGATAAATGATTAACGCGGATATATTTAACATGCTTAAATATACACTAACACATATACAAAATGTAGTCATGTCATAGAAAAAAATTTTGAAAATATTTTGCCTCAAAGTGTCGTAAATTTTTGAAATTCTTTATACATTAGTTTATTATCACCAGGGAAGATAAATTTTACATTTTTTTTTTTTTTTTGACTTAAAACAACTTTTTCTAAAGATTTTTATAAAAGAAGCTGTTCTAGAACAGGTTCATAGGTAATTTGTTCTAAAAAACTTTGCGTATGGTAAGTTATTTGTAATGGAAATCGATTTCGCAAAATTGTAAACTGTTTTAGTAATATATTTTGCTATTTTTGAATTATTACATATCGATATAAAAAAGGCGTAACTCAATTTTTTTTTCAAAATAGCATTTTTTGTTTATTCCAGTAGACAAATCGTCGATTGATTATTGGAGAGCCGCACCGACCAAAAACATTTTTGCGAGAAAAACGATAAAGAAAGTTTACAACAAAATTATGAAATTTCTACAAGATAGGTTTTCTTTTTTGTTTGCCATATCTATAGCTTCATATATTATAAACAATATTGTTAATTTTTACGCCTTTTTGCACTGAGTATCCAGAGTTATTAACAATTTTTTAAAAAAAGATTTTTTTTATTATATGGCCTATAAGCCGTTTTTATCACAATTTTATTGTTTTTCTTTCAAGTAGGTCAAAAGTTTTTTTTTTTCTTTTAACCATTATAAAACTAGGTTGTCATAGTGCAAACCAATGCTTAAACTTTTTTATTGTTTTTTGTTTTATATGCGTTGCTTATTTCAAATGTGTCAAACCAAGATTGACGAATAATGTTGTTATTTTTCTATAGAAAGTTTGACTCATTGGCCAAAAAGTGGTCAATACACCATACCAATGTTAAGAAATTTGTAAAAATAGGGATACGCAGCACATATGGGGCTGGATATCTCCTAATTGATACGAGGTATATAAAAACGGATTAAAGATTTAGAAAGAGGACACATTAATCATATATAATCAATTCCTAACTCAATTTTGCCAGAAATGGTCTATAGGTCTCACCAATATTCATACGACGAAATGTCAGATGTACCTTGCCTCAAAATTTCAGGGGGATATAATTGCAAATAACAGATTTATAACGATTTCAAACAAAGTCCTAAGTCAAGTCAAAGAATTTTTCAAAAAAAACCCCAACTCGTTTTTTTGTTTGATTAGTTTTCAACATGGCACAGTAATACAAGGTAAATCTGTCAGCGCAGCTGTAGTTATGGGTTTACATTTCCCAAGTATCAAATTCCCAAGTATCAAATTCGCTTCCCGATAAGACTTAAAATCTATGCAAATATGCCAAACGGTCATCTGTCACAGGAAAGCGCAACGAAGAAAGGTGTACATTTCTACAAAAAATGGAGTGCCATTATTGCCGAAATGACACCAAAAAATTATATTTTGAATCGGATTTTTCCACCTATCAGGAAATTTACCAGCTTTATGTATTAAAGGAATCGAACTATTCCATATTTAAACCTAGGAAAGATCAGTGCGATATGTGCGTTTCACATAAAGCTAGTAATTTGTCAGATGAAGACTATAAAAAGCATAGAGAATAAATGAAAAAAATGCATGAGGAAAAATATAATGACATAAAAATGGTGAGTTCGGAGTATGTGCAGTTTTATGTATGGAAGTGCAAGCGGTAAAATTAATTCTTCAACTAAAGACGAGTGCTGCATAGTATAAAATGAAGCTACAACTACATAATTTCACAATATACAATATTTTAGCACACGAATCAGACAATTATGTTTGGGATGAAACAGATGGATGTCTAGTAGCTTCCGTTTTTGCGACGTGTATTATTAAACACTTGAGGAAAATCCAAACTCGATCGCCAGAAATCCATCACGTAATTATTTACTTAGATGACTGTTTTTACCAAAACCTCAATGTAATATTGTCTAATGCATTGCTGGGTTTTAGTATGGAAACACAAATAACGATTGAACAAAAATTGTTAATAAGTGGACATACGCAAATGGAAGCCATTCCCTTAAAGATAGAAAATTTAAAAATAAGCAAATAAATTTGCCATCGGAATTTGTGCAACCAATAAAGGAGGCACGAAAAGTTCCAGCACCCCTACAAGCTCACCATTTGCACTACGACTATTTTCTTAATTTTGAAAACATCCCTAAACGATACTCTTCGATTCGTCCTGGTAAAAATATTGCTTACTATAAAAGTTTTAGAAATGTATGTACTCAAACCTCTATTTCAAATTTTAGGCAGACGTATTGGTGATCTTACTGTAAATATGCTACGAGCCTTGGCGTATGCCCCATCCGGATCAATATACATATTTCAAAACAGACATAACTGACGATTACGAATTTCTCCAAATAGATCAAAGTCGGCGATTAAAGATATCCCTGATTCACTTTATAAGGAGAAAATAGCAATCACAAAAAAATAAATTGTACCACCTACAGGTTTTGAAAAAGTTTTTACCTGCAGATTGCCTTTTTTTATGATAACTTGTCTTATAAGCACAAATTATTTACAGTTCACTTCTGATTTAATCCTTTCAATTCCATGAATTATTTCCTTCTATTATTTAAACCTGAATTATTATAACAATATGTCTCATTTTCAACTCAGTTTAAAAAAGCCCTAACTTCATTTTTTTTTTTTCAAAAGTATCAATGAAAAAAGGGCACATCTTAGTTAACTTTATTAAAATAAAAAGTTAACTAAATGTGTTGCCTCTTTTTATTAAAAATTGAATTACAACTTTTTTTTTGTATCTGAAATTTTACGGATTTTATTAAGTTTTTTCCTTCTCCTGTAAAGTAACAAAAAGTCGAGTTACGCCTTTTTTATATTAAGCCATCGATATATTGTATGCTTATTTTACATTTTTTTTGGACTTAAAAACAACTATTTCTAAAGATTTTTGAGCTTCGAAATTGCCTTTTTCAGATTTTCTTCTCTTGATATTTTTTTTTTTTTCTTATAGTTTTTTTTTTTCTTTTAAAAAGTAGATTTTTTTGTACCTTTTTTGTTGTTTTACTATTTTTTGTCGTTCTTAGATTAATTTTTAGTCATTAACACAATGGATTTTTAAATGTTTTGCCTGCTCCGATTGTTACTTTGAAGAGTATGATTAATTATTACATATTACTCATACGTTATGTAACCCACTATTTCTAATAAGTGTTACCAACTCTACAACACTAAAAAATTAATAGATTTCAAAATAAATTTGTGCGTAATTTATTATATATTACTCATACGTGTAATATTATTTAATGGTTCTAACAACGTTGTCAGTAAGGAAGCCACAAACAGACACAAAAATGGCTTAGATTTCAAAATAAAATTGTTTATTCCCATCCAGCAAAATTTGGATACTATTTTAAGGGTTCTTATTTTAGGAGTCGAAAAAGAATCTAAATAAACACATATTTTTAAAATTTCAAAATATTATTGTCAAAAACTAATAATTTTTTTAACAAAAATATGAGCATTCTAAAAGAATCATAGAAGACACAAAAATCTGAAAAAAAAAATATTGAATCCAAAAAATGGTTTAGAATTGACTCAGAACTGTAATTGAGTTTGAATATTTTGTGAACAATTTAAAAAAGTCTAAAAAAAAGATTGATTTTTGAGCCTATATAATTTTTAAAAATATCTTTTCAGACAAGGGGAGTCTCCCGATAGGTTCTCTCCGATCTTAATGAAATTTGGAGATGTGAAAAAGAAAAATAATAAGGGACACGCATTTTTTTAGCGGCCAAATTTCAACTTTAGGTGTTAAATGGTAGGTCCAAAGTTAATTCACTAATAACTAATGAAATTCAAATTTTTTTGAACGCAGTACAGTAGAATCGCACAAATTAGAGCTCTCACAAATTAGAAACGTCCAGAAATTGGAACCGGCCGTTTCAATGTATTGTACGCTCTGAAATTAGAACCTGTGGTTCTAATTTCTGGAAGTTTTTTTTATTTTGTTTTGTATTTTCACTACAAATTATTTTTTTGCTTATTGAAGTAAAAATAAAACGGGAATCCCCGAGTTATTCGTGGTGAGTACAATTCGGTCATATGCATGTGAAATTTGATATGCTTGTACAAAATTAAAATTTTAAAGTTTTTCTATTAATTTAATATGTTCAATTAATTAAATATTATTAAATAAAAATTGTTTTGTGTTAAAATAAAGCTTACATAACTAGTTTTATTATAATTTTCTGTAAAAAAAATGTCCAGAAATTAGAACTTTTCAGAAATTAGAACTGCCCGATGTACAAAGTGGTTCTAATTTCTGAGATTCTACTGTATTGACTTATTCGAGAAAACAAAATGATGATACCAATATTGCCTATGTACTGTTTTGAGGTTGCCATTTACTTACTATATTTAAAATATAGGTTAAAAAGGTCTTCGGAAAAGTAGCATAAAAGCGGAACAGTTTTGCGAATATTGCAAAAACCTCAGACATCTCCTCGATCAAATTTAATAGGCTTTAATATGCATATTTGTTTATCTTAAAACAAATTTTTTGAATGGCAAAAACAATTGAAAGTTATTGGACATGTTTCGTATACCAGTTAATGCGACCCTAAAAGCTCTTTCTTTCCACTTATTAGTATCTGTCATTCATATCAGTTAAATTCAATTATATTTGCATAATTATGCAAATAATATTTTTATTTTTTTTCAATAATGAACTCCAAAATACAGAAAAAAAAATTAATTTTATAAGTTTGGCAATTCATTTATTTTAAATAATATTTTGTTAATGTACACCTCTCTTGAAAAAAAACAAAAATTCAGCCTTATGGGTGGATTCCACCCAGACGATAGTACTGCAGGGTTAAGATCCGGGAGAACCCATAGGGATACTATTCTTGTGATTAATTTTTGAATCAGAAAATAAGGCTCTTTGAGATGAACCACTTCCATACAAAAAATTTAAATTTTTATAATATATTTTGAGCCCATTTCTAACTCATTTTGAAGCATGTTTGCTAGAAGCGTTATATAAAAATTATAATATTTAATTACACCGGTCGACAAGAGTTTTGGATCTGACTTCTTAAATAGTAAAATTTTGCTTTCTTTTATATTGCATGCAATAAAGGTAAAAATATTTTTTATAAAAGTTTGCTTTTAATCTAAGTTCTACCAATGCTGACTTACATATAGACGTAAAACAGAAAAAGCAAACTTTAAAAGACAGGAATGAATATTTTGGTGTTTTTCGATGTTAGAATTAAATGTCTACATTAAAACAGAAACGCAAGAAAAAAAATTTTTTTTAATCGATCGGTGTTATAATTCAATCTTGAATATACATATTTTGTGTTTTTACGTGTTTTGTGCATATTTAAAATAAATTTAAATTTATAAATTTAGCAATTTAAAAATAAACAAGAATTTTTTGACAATCACTGTATTTAAACGTGAAAAATGTACACATTTGTAAACTAAAAATATGGCATCTTTGTTTTAAATAGATCAAAAATGTATAAACATAAAAAAATCGTAAAAAATATTCAGCAAGTAGCCCCGATAAACCACAAAAAAAGAGAATTATTTTGTAGCTGGAGCTTGTGTTTTAAGAGCATAAAGTAAACAAAAAAATCAACCTCAAAACCAGTATAAACAATTCAAATTCAACAAGTAGAGACATAACTAGAAATTTTTTTTTTTCATGAAAAAAAAAACAAAATATATTATAAAAAGATACACAACAAGACTCAGACATGTATTACGTTAATCAATGCCAAACTTTGAAATTCCAAAAGAGGGGAATGTTGTAGGAAATGGTGGTTTAATTAACGTTTTATGAGAGTTAAAAATATATATCAAACTAAATAAAATAACATAAAAAACAAAACTTTTGATATGAAAGGGCAAATAAGGAAATATACATAATAAATTGTATAAAATATAAATCTGTAATTTCAAGGTGATTATTTTTGTTAAATTTAAATTTAATTTGTTTAAATACATATTTAAATTTTAAAATAGCAAAAAATTCATTTAAAGTATACTTTTTTAAAAGAACAAAGTTCATTTAAAAAATGTTGCCAATTTGCGTAAAATTATTGAAGTTGCGCTTTATTTTATTTCTTCGTCTTTTTTAAACACAAAATTGTTTAAAATTATTAAATTTTAAATCATAAATTGTTTAACATAAATGTAATTTAACGGAATGCATTTCTGTTATATAAAGGTAAAAGTGTTGCCAACTTATTTTACTTATTACGCCTGACCGTTTAATTAATAAATAATAAATGTTGACAACCTTATATACATTTATTATGCAAGCCCTTGATTTTAAAACACAAGTTTTACAAACTTATTGTAATTAATTAATAACAAATTATACATAAAGGTGTCCCGATAAAAAAATTAAATAATATAATTCAAACGAGCTGAAAATAAGCAAAAACACCTTTAAAAAAATCTCAAGTTGCATGTCGGTAAAAAAGCTTAAAAATTTTGCACAAAATTTGTATAAAAGTTTGCGCAATGACAAGGCCAAGCCAAAAAAAAAAAATATTTTTTGTTTAATTAATTTCATTTCATTAATGAGTGAAAAGCACGTCTACTCAATCACTATTCGGATCGACCATCTCCGATTTCAATAAAACCATAACTGTCATACTCGACATTCTTGTCGACTAAACATAAATTTCAGAATCCGGACATTTTCGGTTTCCGAAATATGACGTCCTGAAAAATTAAATAAACGATCAAATTTGACAAAAGTATCGTTACAGAACTGCCCTATTACTTTTAAACTAAACAAGACACAAATGTTGTGTTGGCCTTATTTTTAGGTTAAAATATACTCTTTAAAATGATATGCATATTGATTTTTTTTCATTGAAGGTTCAAATGTAATTTTTGAGAGTCTTGAGAACAAATGCCTAAATCTCAATATGACTCTTCTACATTTAAGTGAAAAATTCAGGGTGGTATCTCCATTGGTCTTTGAATTGTAGCCTAAACGTAATAAAATATGAGAATTGTCATAGTTTATATGAGTTGAATTAACGATGGTAGTAAATAGGAAAAACAAACTTAAGACCATGTTTTTGTCTATAACTCAGAGATAACACCCTGGATTTTTTTTACTCAAATGTAGAGGAGAGTTCAATAATAGTCATACATTTTTTAAGAATTAAAAAAATGCGCATTTCGATATATGGGCATTTAAAGTTGATATGTTTTCACTCTAATACTTAAGCTCAATTTTGCTAAAAAGTTCAAAATTTCATTTAAAGGGTGTAAATATACTAGAATAAAAACTTAAATAGTTTTTGAATCTGTGAACTTTAGTCTTTAAAAAATATAACACTTTTCGCAAAACTTTTTTTATATCAATATTGTATGGACAAATTCCTACTTATAATAGTTTCTAATTTGCAGGTAACTTTGGTAAGAGCAAAACCCCTGGGAATTTAATTTAATACCATAAATCGTTTTTGAAAGGCTAAGATCTTCTTAAAAATACTTAAAGCTAACTCAAGGAAATAAATAAAAAAAGTTTTTTCCATCGAACACAACCCATGTTAATTTAATATTGTTCTATTTAAACAAATTTATTTCATATCCACACAATAATATTTTTTTTATAGAATTGTGAAGATCAGATTTTTTTTTTTAGTCATAAATGATATGCAAATGATGATTTTAATGATTTTAAAATAATTAAATGCTTATAAATTTGAGACCAAAATTTTATATACATATTATGGAGTTTCAAGACATCTTTTAATCACTCAATCGTATTTGCTACAATGTGATTCGAACAGACAAATATGTATATAAAGGAAAGAATAAAACTCTGAATATTGAGTTCAGTTCACTCAGTTCACCTCATCAGTTTTTAGGTCAAATTGGTCTTAATAAGTTTAATCTGAAAAAAATCTTAAAAACTGTTTAACACAACTTGGCGCCATGAGCAACAGTAAATGAAAAACATTTTAACCCAAATGGTAGGGAATTTTCGTCAAGAAGGTCTTAAAACTTTAGAATGTGATTAAACAGGAACAATGCTCTAAAGTTGAACAGTCAAAAGAGATGCAAAAATAATTGTCCAAAACCTAACTACTTTTATAGCGAGAATGCAAAAATGTTCTCCGTCTGCAAAGAGTGACGGTAGGTTTTTATTTGCTCCACTAAAGTTATTAAAAGTTACAAAACTTTTGATACCAACTTTTTGAAAAATGTTAAAATTTCTTTAATTGCTGGTAGGAAACTGAAGATTCCTTCCACATTTGGTTATTCGTTATATGCCAAATTAAAGTACAGTGCACGCTCGATAACGTGAACACACCAAAACGTGAACACCCCAAAACGTGAACAATTTTATTTGTGCATTGACTACTCTAAAACGTGAATAAAGCAAGAAAAGCTCTATAACTTGAACAATAGACGTTTCATAGTTAGCTTTGATTTCAAATACATAATTCTGTTTCTTGGGAGCCCCTAATAGGAAGTTGTTTGGCTTTTCGTTTGTAAATGTAACACACAAATCATTTTAGTCGCAATTTCGGCTTTGTACTGCGCGTTTCGCCTTATGTTCGTTGCGTAAAAATGAGTTGTAAAAAAACCTGTGTGCTTGACATTAAAACAAAAAGCAGAAATTCTAGAGTTTTTGAAGAAAGGATCAAGTGTTACGTGCTTAGCAAAAAAAATATAATGTTGCTAAATCAACCATTTGCGGAATTAACCATAAAAGAGAAATGATTTCTAAATGTGTAAACAATACATTCTCCGGGCCTGGAAAAAAAAACGCTGCGCACTTCAGAGTTGCCCAAAATGGAGAAAGCTCTTTATCGCTAGTTTATTCGTATGCGGAATAAAAACTGGACAGTTAGTGCTTTAATGCTGAAGGAAAAAGCAAAGAAACTTAATTTAAAGTTTAAGGAAAGTGAAGGTGGTTTCAACGCTAGGGATGGCTGGCTCCAAGGCGTCAAGAAAAGGTACGGCGTTCGACTACTTCAAATTTCAGGCGAAAAACTGTCTTCGCAGCCTCGACTAGTGGAGCCGTTTAAAAATGACTGATTTTTTTAAATAAAAATAATATATTATATTATATATAATAAAACAATCTATTTCTAAGATATTTATTTATGTTGCGCACAAACGAATGTACAAATAAACAATAAAATATGAACTTAAATGTGTATATGTGCTTATATTCTTTATATATTTGGCATTCGAAAACGTGAACACTTTTGTTAACGTGAACTCCCTTGGTTTTAATTAGTTCACGTTATCGAGCGTACACTGTATTACAAATACTAATAAATAATAATACACACCGTTCGATCATTATTACTTAAACAAATTCGTAAGGACACGGTTTACCGGGGCAACCTATTATATATGTATTTTTAATATTATAATACCTACTGTTGTGTAATTAAGACAAACTATTCAATATTCATATTTTGTAATTAGATTTTTATAGAAAAACAATGAATCGTGTGAGGGAATATTTATCATATAAAATAAAGAAAGGAGATTTTAAATATGGATCAGTTTAAAGTATGTTGATATCCTAAATACATACATATCTAAAATAAAAAACTGGAAGATTATTATGTCATTCGATTCGAAAAATGTTGTTCGAATACGAAAATTTAAAAAACTCTTATAAGATGATTTCCGTACTTAACAGCCAAACTTTTTTTAATTTTTGCAGGGAAAACCACTATATGGCTTAATACAGAGGAGCAATGCATGGAAATCTTTTATTTCATTATAATGTCGAAACTATTTAAGGGTATTTTATGAATAAGTGTCTGGACTGCTTAGGTAACAAATAACTATTTTTTTTAACACATTGAGCGCCACGCGGTTTTGACGAAAACCTTTCCAGGAGGCCAAACATTTTTTTTGTGAAATGGGTGTATTAGTGTTAAAAAACGATTTCTGAGATATCCCTAGTCCATTCTGCCCCTTACTTTTTATTTTATATAGCCTTTTTTGTGTCGTACATTTCTGTACGACGTGGCACTACATGACGGGTATGCATTTGAAAAAGTCGCTGTCGTACAAAAACGTACGACGCTTTTTTCTTGTTTTTTATTTTGTTATTGCTTTTTTTTCTTTTCAGTTTAAATAAAAATATAATAAAAAAAAATGTCGAAACGATCGTTAAGAGAAAAGGAAATATAATGATGATTTTGATTGGATACCGGAGGTTTCGGATTCTGACTCTGAGCATGACATAGATCCTGTGGGAACCGATGATATGTTGTTTGAAGATGGGGTCAATACGGAAGACGAAGCTGAAGAAGACAGTTTAACAGCAGGCGCGGAAATGTTGAATACCGAAGTCAATTGGACTGAATTTTCATCACGTCAAAAGACCTTTACATTTACTGGAAAATCTGGTATCCAGCAAAATATTTCATCAGACATTTCCAGTTTGGATACATATTTGCTATTTCTAGACAATGATATCATTGATTTAATTGTCAAAGAAACCAACCAATACGCACAACAGATTTTGGGCAAACCGCCGTAACTAGATCTTCGAGAAAAAACAATGGGTACTGACAACAAACCTTGAAATTAAAAAGTTTCTGGGACTTCTTTTATAGATGAATTTGGTGAGAGTTGGGTCGCTTCCAGATTATTGGTCAAAAGATCACCTATTTCACTTTACCATTCTTGGAAAAACAATGTCCCGAAATAGTTTTCATTTCATACATTTTTCACTTTATAAAACCTCAAAAAATCATCCTAGACCCATGAATGCATTTGCAAAAATGTTTAGTAAAGGATTCTTTATTTAAAAATCGCAACAAATTCCACTCAGTGTCGTATATAAAAGAACTACAGGCTCTAACTAAAAACATTCACTGTCGTATGGAAACGTACGACATGGCACCCCACGACGGGATAGATGTCGAACGGAAACGTACGACGTGGCACTCAATGTGTTAAATTGTTAAACAAATTTTTTGTATGGAAAGAAAGGCCCATATTTTAGAAAAGCGATTTAACAGATTTTTTTATACTTCGTAAGATTTGACATTTAATAAGTAAATCATAATTCAGTAATTTCCTAAAAAGATAAAATTGTAGGAGATAAATTAAAAATATTTTATAAACAAGTAACTGTAGCAAGTCAAGTGTATTAACCAAAATGTAGTGTGGTTTCAGATTATCTTTGAATGTACTTACTGTCCAGTATATATTAAATTTTTGTGTTGTTTCCAACTTGTTTCATTGCCTGGCTGGTTAAAATAGTTTTGGTTTGTATTTTCATTGCTTTTCTTAGTTAATTCGCTAACTTAGACAAAAATGTATGTTTTAATAATATAAATGCTACCATATTAACAGTTATTGCATTTTTTTGCAAGATTTTCTTCAGTTTTTTATATAAAAATTATTTTAAATTCATGAATTTTTAATAATATTTTGATTAAAAGAGTGTCACACATTTTTAATGAAATTTTCAATACCTACAAAAATTTAACAAGGAAAATTATGACAAAAAAAAAGTACAAAGACATGAACAATATTGAAAAGTATTTTGAATGTTCTTTTATGACAACACTGAATATTATACACATTAGAGGTATGTATGGATGATCAGTGTCACCATATTATCCAATTTATCTGCTTCTGAAATTGGTTTTCATTTTTAAAAGACATACAGATTTTATTATTATAAAACAGATATTTTATTTTGTCGCACTGTAGTACTTGCTTAAATATGCTGTAATTGCCTAACATAGAGAAAGCTTGTTAGAAAAGAATTGGCTTTTACAGTTGTTTTGCGATTTAACGAACTATATAATGTCAGCCCTGTTCGTTAAATTGAAAAATTCGTTAAACCGAGTACTATTTATTTATTTCCCATGTTTTCTAATGTTTACACCACAAACGATCGTACAAGAATGGTAAAACTCCAAAGTAAACACAGAAAACGCAGCCAGAACATCGTTGGGGAATCCCCTTTCTCTATATGTCTATTGCGTTTGCATATTGTTTGCGGAAATCTTTGTATTTGCATCTAATTATATACTTAAGACTCTAATTTTGTATTTGTTCGTTATATCGAGTACAAAGTTATGGTACAAACCCTGCAGGAAGCTTGGGGTCAAGTGTCTCCAAGTTTTCACTTTTGTCTACTATTTTGTTGACATTGTTAACTAAGCGTCTACACTTTTTACTTTATTAACTCACTAGTAAATTTTGGTTCCAATGTCTACATATGGTCCTATTCGAACTAATTAGTCACTAGTGAATCTATGGTTCTTATGTCTACATGTGGTCCCATGAGAACTAAAGAGTCACTAGTGAATCTTTGGTCCAATGTCTGCATATGGTCACATAAGAACTACCTAGTCACTAGTGAATCTATGTTTCTAATATCTACATGTGGTCCCATAAGAACTAACGAGTCACTAGTGAATCTTTGGTTCCAATGTCTACATATGGTCCCATAAGAACTACCTATTCACTACCTAGTCAATAGTTCTAATGTCACTAGTGATTTTCAATGACACGTACATGTTAAATGTCTATAGCAAATTACATTGCCTGGGGAATATTTGGTTAGTAGTACTGGTGACACAGTCAATAGTGAATCAATACTTTTTCACTATTGACATTTCCTGCAGGGAAGTTACGGTGTTCGTAATATAAGGTACTCAATTCAAAATTTTTATGAGTTCGTTAAATCCCGAATTCGTTAAACCGATGGTTCGTTAAATCGGAAAACTACTGTATAACAGAAATTCTATATTCACAATTTAATTTGGAAAATTCAATTTCTTTATAGGAAAAAAAAAACAATCAAAAACAGCTTTGCAATGATCAAAATATTTAAAACACACGTCTTAATATTTTCTATTATGCGATACAATTGTGAAATTTTCGAATTGCCATCTTTTTTAGTTACATATTTTTAAAAAGATCTAATTCAAAATAAAAAGGTTTGTTTTTTGTTTTAAATTTTTGACTAAAAAAATTAAATTTATATGGCAACACTAATTAAAACTGGTGTGGTTAAGTTTAAGCTGCAGCCTGCATTGCAGTTAGTTTATTATAAGAGAGCAGACAACAGCAGTAATAATGAAATATGTACTCAAAAACAACCGACAATAACAAAAACCATCTACAAAATACAATACTTTCACTTCTTGGCATTTTTTAGTAGTTGTATTAGTAATCGTTTGCATTAGTGGTGGTGGATGTAGTGTTGTAGTAGTCAAATGTAGAGAATAATTTGTTGGCGTACAATTTGCCAACTCTATACAATTAAAAAAAAAATGGCTAGATTTCAGAATAGAAATATATAGAAATCGTAAAATTAAAAAAAAAAAATGTGTAAAAAGATTTAAATACGCGATTGGAAATCAAATTATATGCTATTATCAGAGCAGGCTAATTGCCTTTTTTTTGTTCATAACTTATATTTGCTTATTTTTGTATTTTTTTTTTTGTTGCTTAAAAACAGCTTTTTCTTAATTGTGCAAGAAAAACTCAATTTCGTTTACAAATCAAGCATTTTTGCCAGCATCACCCTCAAAATTATTTGCCCCTATTCTTTTTTAATATTCTATTATATTTCACTCGATGAGTGTGTTGATGGTTGAAAAGATGTGTGTTTTATAAATTTTTCACAAAATAATTGGAATTTAAGGTATTTGTAAAGCATCAAATTTTTTGAATTTCTAACGTTATGTCAACAGTGGCAAGCAACGGTTGGCAGCTGTTATCAAACGGGTAACAGGACAATGCTCTCAAGATTGTTAAGCCCACGCTCTGATAACGCATAACCGACCGTCATCGACGCTTTGCCAGTACTGCGGTATTTTTCTGTCTGGGTAGCTATATATAGTATTTAATTTCTTTAAAATCAAGATACTTTGGTCAACTCAAAAAGAAGCGTAAAAAACAAAATTAAAATATATAAAAGTTAAAAAAAAAATTAATTTTTTCAGAAATCCTTAGAAATGTACCAAAGACCTGTCGTCTACATTTCAAACTTGCTTCGACATTTTTATAAAAAAAAAAGAATAAACGCATATATAATCATTCAAAAAAAAAAACATAATCAAAATTTCTAAAAGTTGTATTTTAGCCAGAAGAAGAGTGAAAAACGCCGGAAAATATGTACTATGAAAAAAATAAGCCGGATAAATGCAAAACTGCAAATTTTTAAATTTCTAGATAAAGAAATCACGATATTATGTCGGAATATGGCTAAATTGGCAACTTTGCTGGTTTATTCTCGTTATTTCTGCTGTGCTCATTTGTTGTTTTATTTGTTCATTTATGAAATACATTTTAATGCGCTGCTGCGCTATATAACAACAAAATTAAATAAAAAAAACCAACAAGCAATATTGAATATACCTATACAGTGGTCCACAAAAGTCATAGCAGTATAACTTTACGAGAATCAAAAGTTTTTGAAAAGCAACAAATTTTACATATCAATATACTTTGTACATCATTATATGTATGTGTGTTTATTGTATTACAATTTGTAAAAAACAACATATATCCCAAAAATAAAAAAATTTTATGAAAAATATCATTTTATTTATTAAAGTTTCATTCACTCAATAAAGAAGTTTCATTAAAAATCGAGTTTCATAAAAATTATGAAGAAAAGTTTCATTATTTTTCATCCTTTAAAATTCTCTCTGTATAGTCTTCGATAGTGTCTCTTTGAAAAAGGATTGCTGTGCCGATTACTGTCCACAAATTTATGTGGAACACTGTACGTACGTATGTACAAAAAAAAAACTCAAAAATAATCATGCAAAGCTTTAATGGCCATTTACTTGGTCGTGATATTCAGATAGATTGCTGTTGATTTCGTTGTAGACATCTCTACAGATACATTTTTTGTTGTTGTTTTGTCGAAATCAAAATTTTATATTTATTTTTGTTAATTTATTTTTAATTTATTATTTGTGTTGTTGTAGTTGTTGTTTATATAAACAACAACAACGAATCCCCCTCCACCATGACCTCAAATGAATTGAATTTTTGTTGACTACTCTAGTTGTTGATATTGTTGTTGTCGATGAAGAGAGCAAAATTAAATAAAGCAACAATAACAAATACAGCAGCAACAACATAACCGTTTAGCAGTGTTGCCATATAAACCAATGTGTCTGTTTTAAACAGTTTTTGTATTGTCTATCAAGCGACTTTTTGACTATAATTTAAGGAAAAAACATCGAAATTTATTTGAAGTTACTTCATTTATTGTTTATTTGTAGAAACTTAACTCTAGCAATAATGACCGTTCATTTTCTGGCAAATGTAATATTATTCACTAAAAAAAAAACAAAATTTGCGCTTAAAATATGCAGTAGCAAAACACAAAATATGCGCTTGAATTGAAATATGAAAAAAAACTTGCACTTAAAACCAAAAAATATGAACCTAAACTCCAAAAAAATATGCTCTTTAAATGTGAAGATTTTTAAAAATCGTGTTCATAACTCGAGAGCATTAAAAACAAAATACAATATAAATGTCTAAGTATATGGCACATGATGGTCCTTATTTGAATTTAAATTAATTTCCATTTATTTATTCTTAATCATGTCTTAAATGAAATTCTGAAACATATGCAAAACTATGCAGGCAGTTAAACGAAAAATATGCAAAAACATGCATTCAAATCATGAAAATGCAACAAATATTCACTTAAAGTCAAAATATGCAAAATATGCATTTATATTTATATCAAAATTTGCAAAAATATGCAACAACAAATTAATGACATTTTGTTACAAATTCTTTGATTCGGAAAAGCATTTGGTAAAAAAAACAACTTTGGGCTACTGACTACAAATATGAATTTGATGTCATGCATGAAAGTCGCTGCCATTTTTATTACCTTAATGTTGAACCTGAAAATCAACTAACAATCAAAGAATTTTTGAAGGCTTTACACTTAAATATAATAAAAAATCGATTGAGACAATACAACTTAAAAATTAAATGTTTTAAGATCTTATCTTGTAAAACGGATTTGTTTTAAGATCTTATCTTGTAAAACGGATTTTTTAGTTTAGTTTTAGTGTGCCAGTTTTATGTACTAACAGTGATATAGTCATATTGGTCCGATCCACTAACTTTCTTAACGATTTCATTAACTAACAATTGTCGGTTAAATTACCGAAAATGTTATTCAGTATTTTTTAATATTTGACATGAAATACCGACAAAAGTTGTTAATTTAAATTTTATTTGCTTTGAAATTGTATCAAGTAACGACAAAAATCCTTAACTTGGAAGAATTTAAAGAATAAATACCCGATTGAAAAAAATTATATAATCCATATCAAATTATATATATATATATGTAATTATATACGAAAATTTGTGGATATCATTATATATAATTCTATAAAATTTGATAAAATTATATATAATTATAAAAGGCAGATATAATTATATATCATTTTATATTGCAACATATAAAACAAAATTTTGAATAATCAACAGCATATATAATTATATATAATAATTTATGGTGCTATATATATATATGATTGTATATAATTAGACAATATATAAATATATATAATTATATATAAATTTTTTACTCGGGTATAAACAAAGGTTGTTAATTATCGAATTTTGACATAGCTATTGAACTTTGTCGTTAATAATTATTATTAACTTATAAGTTACGGAATCGCACTACTTGTGTGTGATGAATTTCACTTTCGATCGAAATCAAAATGTCAAATATTATTTCGCAACATTTTAATTTTAAATGACTTTAATGCCAGATTACTGAATGTCCAGTTAAAATTTAACAGTTAAACTAAAAATTTAAATGGCACACAACAAAAATGAGGCTAAATGTCATAAATTTAAATATCTGATTTAAATGAATCCAGGGGGTTATCTTAAGGTCTGTTGCAGATCTGCAGTTTTCTGGAGGAACTTCCCGAGAAAAGATGCGATAATATATTTTTTAATTTTCCTTCGCCTTCTCTTTCCTACATGAAATTCAACGGACCGAGTATGCATACAATTTTAAACAGATTGAATTTGCAGACATTTCCATCATGGAATCTCTCTAGAAGGGCGATTATGTATTTCATGATGCGAAAACTTCTCGCATTAGTCACAAAAACGAGGCGTAGATTAATTTCTTTATTTCTTTCAGACGATACACAATTTGAAACAAGTTTTGTGATGTATCCAATGAAAGTATTCAAAATATGAACACATTTTATTTTTTGCCTTAATCCTGGAAAAAATATATTTTTTCCTAAACACAGACTTTAAAATATGTGGCAACACTGAAATCACTTGATAAATGGCTGATATTTTAATGGTAATTTGAAAAGAAAAAATGTAAAAAAAAAACGATATAAAAATTTAAATTATTTAATTCAAGTTTTCATGTCGAGGAAGTTAAAAACAAACGAACATTTTCTGCAAAATTTAAAACTCAAACAATGAAAATAAAATACTAACACAGGCAAAGACTGAGGTGTATTTTAGTGTTTCTGATTTAATAATGAAAAACAAGAGTATTAAATATGACAAGGGTTGAAACTTGTATACCCTCCACTATTATTATCAGGAGGTTACCCAGTAACTCGATTCGAAAAAGCTTCCAACTTATAAATATTGAACATAAAAATTCAACTGTTTCTACTTTATTATTCTTAGGCCTTGTTTTTAGTATGTAGATTAAATATGTTTGTAAGTTAAGCGCTAGTTAAACCTATAATTTTGCTTTTCAGCTGTGGTTTATAAATTAAGGTTTAACCAAGCCTGGTTGGCCAGTTAAACTAAAGTATAAATTTGTAAACAACAAACAGATGTTAGCCAAAAATTTGTTTAGGTGATGCCACATTGAACGTTTTTACAAAGAAAATATAAAACGCTACCACCATTTTTATGACTATTCCAATTGAAATTTTCACAATCAAAGTGGCATGATCATTTAATTTGACAATTCTTAAACTAGAACTGAAAAACAGTATGATGAGTTATAAATTTAGTTTAATTTTGTTTCGAGATTAACTTAACTGACCAATAAACAAATTTTAATTGACATCCAAAAAAACTAAGCTTTAGTGTTGTACACCATATATAAAAAATAGGATTTGTGATAAAGGCTTTCTTTTTACAAAAGTAAGAAGATTTACAAATTCGAAAAGTATTTTCAAATCGAATGGCAAGAAAGCAAAAATGAATATTCAGATTCTAAAAATCACAAAAACACCAGTTTTTTCTAGTTTTAATAAGAAACAATAAAAATAATTTTAGAGTGAAAAAGTTAATATATAATTATGTATATACATATATTTATATATAATTATATATAATTCAAATTATTATTATTCAAATATTTGTTTATATGGTGTCATAAAAATATATATAATTATATATGGTCCAATATATAATTATATCTGTCGTATATAATTAGATAAAACCTTATATAATTATATCTGGGTTTATCTAAAGAAAATTTTCAATTAAAATTTTGATTTTAATTTTTTAAAATTTAAAAGTAAAACACATTTGAAATATTTTGCTACTACTGCTTAAAATGTTTACTTTAAAAATCAATTATATTTACAATCGTATATTTTGGTTTTTAAGAAGGGAAACACAATTCGTCATTTCTAATTTTAAATTCTACATCTTTAAAATACCTAACTTTTGATGGCACTTTTGACCCCACGCTTTAGCCCCTAAATATGGGATTGGGATTGCAACTCATTTCTTCTCGTCTATAACATACAAGTTATATTGCGTTCTGAGGGTCTGCGTTGGGATGCCTCCATCGTCAGACAATATATTGCAAAGTAAAAGATACTTTATAAATGAATTTTTGCTACATATAAAGAATAATAGAATTTTGCAAAACAAATATACTAAAAAAAAATTTTCATTTAATTTAGAAAATAAAAATAAATCAGCAACAAGTTTCAGTTAATATTTGTATGGATTTTTAAGACGTAAGTAAACAAATACACATTAGTTCTAAACATACCATTGGGGTTTTGCTTTCAAGAATTCAATTTTAATACTAAAAACAATTGTTATAATAAACCTTGACAATATAATTTAGACGCAGTTTTTCAAGCAGAAAATTATGAAAATGTGATTTATGGAAATAATATTTTCTGTGTAAAAATAATAAGTTGGGGCTGGATTGCCTCATAAATGGAAAATTTTGACATTTAATTAATTATTTTTAAGTGTGACGATTCTTATAAACTTCACAGAATTTGTAAAACATATGGATAATATTTTTTTAATTGGATAAATTTTTTAAAAAGCACCGATTTCGTTCTTTACAAACATATCAACGAAAAGGATTTGCGTTTTATAACTTTACACTTTATTTTAAATCGCCTCGTCTGCGGGCACCAAAAATGTTTTTCTTGATGTGTCTCAGAACAATATCAGTTTTGAAGTTGCGAAAATTGAAACTTTCCAATTTTCTGGAAAACTTTGCGAGAAAGAGAAAAAATACTCAAGATCAAAATTTTTGCAGAGGAAAATACTAAGAATGTGGCGTACTTTAAAATTTGTATTGCAATATTATAGCTGTCAATAAACGGGAATGGTTAATATTGAAAATATTTTATATTTTGCATAAATAAAAATATCCTAAATTTCATAATAATTGTGCATGCACTTAAAAAACATGCAGAGCTTAATGGCGCTATTTTCTGTTGGCGGTTACTCTTCTTTTTAAGTGTAAGAGTCTTCAAATAGCAAAGTTTTTGCGATTTGAAGACCTGGAAGAAGACCCCATTTTACCAAAAAAATGGGCATAGTTGAAAAGCTTGTTTTAGTAGCTTTTAAATGATATGTAATGTTATATCATTTGCAGAGATGGGAGTATGTTAAAAATATTTTATTTCAAAATTACGTAAAATTTATATTTTATTAATTATTTATCAATAAAAGGATATACATTTTTTTCGTATTAAATAAAAAATAAGCTTTCAACGATACCAGTTATCTGGATCGAATAAGAAGTAGAAAGTTTGCAGTTGCCACCCCGTTACTTTTTTTTGGTCATAACTCGTCATAAAATCAACGTATTGTTGTTTCACTCATAGGTAGGCAGGAAATATCAATTCATAATTTTGATAGAAATAATTTAAATTTGCAAAAAAAAATAAAAATTATATTGCTAATTTTAAATATAAAATCAGCATCTTAAAAAAAGAGGGTTGCCACCCTGAAAATTTCTAAAAATGTAGAAAAATTCAAGTTTAACACCTGATTTAGAAAATTTATTAAATTTTATTTGCATTCGGCTGTGCACTTAACAAAATTTGTGAGAATCAGTATGAACATTTTTATGTAAAGTGATTGGAATTATTTCAAGTCATCATCAGAATCACAATTCTGCCATATGTAAACACTAAAGCGCATATCGGCACATTTTGGTTGAAAGAGTGTTTTGCATTTGTGGATTCATTGATATTTGGCTCCAAGTTTTGGAGCAAACTAATATGCCAATTTATTAATTCAATGATGATCAAGCCATTACAGTGTTTGAAGCACTTTATTTACCACGTATTCGACAAGAAATTTTACGAACTCTCCTTTACTTACGAAATCATAAATTCGACTTTGACAAAACGTTTACGGAGAGTTTAGTAAAAGAGTTATCTGTAAAAGTTGGTAGAGAATCGGATTTTCGCAAAGAATGAGTTTGAACTCAGGTTTTCCGCATCCGCTTCGGTGCCGTTAGAAAAGGATCCGTTTTTCTTCAAATACAGGTGGTGTTTGTTCAGTTACAACTGGTGTTTGTTCAGTTACAGCTGGTATTTGTTGTGTATCCGACACTGATCATTTTTCTTATCAATTTATCATTAAGAAGATTGTCGGATTATGTGTGCAAAATATTTAATCGATCAACTCATTATTTCGCTTAGAAATGGAACCTGAAGAATAAGTGAGTAATACAGACCACTTAATAAAAAAGTGAACGTATTGGGATCTTGTTTTGTAGCCTTCATCAATAATATGAAAAGAATCTTCTAAAGACTGTATGACACTAGCTTTTTTGCAGCAACTTTACCAGGGTTTTTCCAACAAAAACTTTAAATTTTTTGACATTCCGTTTTGTTTTTTGGAACATTACATAGAAAACCCCTGGTAAAGTTCCTGTAAATAAGCAGGTGTCTTAAGTTTGCGAACATTAAGAAATTTTGTATTGTGACAAATTTATGAATTTTTGTAAATATATTACTCTTTTTGCCTCATAATCGGATTACTCTAATATTTTGTACACAAAATCCGATGAATTTTAAGAGATCACTTAATCAAAATGTTTTAAATGTAAAAAAATTGTTTAGGTGATGTGTGTCTGAAATTATCCGATCTCACTTGTGTATTCTAATTCAATGGAACCTAAAAAGGAAGAGATATTTTCAAGAGCTGCATTCTTATTATAACGGATACTGTTAGCTAGTGTCCCATGAATTTATTCCGTAAGTTTGAAATTTTCTACAAATTTGTATTGTCTACACTTTTTTTAAGTCTTAATATGTTGTGAATATGTTTACATATTTATCAAAAAGTCTATTTAAATTTATTTCTTGATATTTAAAATTAAGAAGTAGGGTTAAAAACAACCCCGTTTTCGTTAAAGCTAAAAACGGATTCCGCTCTGCAAACGACGGTCCGTAAACTGCCTTTAAGATCCGTTTTGTGTAGTCCGCTTTTTAAACTGCATAACGAAACGTAAACGGTCCGTCTCGGTAGTATGCTCAACAGATTCGAATTAGATTTGATAGTTCTGAATATCTGCTTTCTGGTCCGATTACGGTTCCAGCAATCGGCACGTTTACGGAGTCAGATTCCGTTAATGACGGACAATTCGATTTAATAAGTACTTTTAAATATAATCGCTAAAAATAGAGATATCACGAATATTCGGTTACTATTAGGAATGTTTTTACTATTCGGCCGAATAATGATACTATACATATCAATGCTATTCTTCCTAAGCAATAATTTTGGTCTTTCCTCCTTCGTATCTCGAAGTTTTAGAGAAAATTTTAATTTTTGCAAATTCAAAAATGATTTTTTCAAATTCAAAAATGATTTTTTCAAATTCAAAAATGATTTTTTCAAATTCAAAAATGATTTTTTCAAATTCAAAATGAGTTTTTCAAATTCAAAATGATTTTTTCAAAAAGTGTTCGATTAAAGTCTACCGAAATACATAATTAAGAAAACAAATTTAGTTTAGAGCTACTTAGGACGAGACGTGCTTTGTTTTAAATTATGTTTTTACTTAAAGATAGTATAAAACTAAATATTTTTTAAAAACAAAAATTATTTCATGAATTATTAATTTAATTAAAGACAAAAGTATAATACAAATAGATTACTTAAATGTGTATTTTAAATGAATGAACCTATTCGAATTCTTCGAATTTAAAATATACATGGAATTTTCAATTGGTTTCTGGGATTTTCCGACATTCGTAAATAACTTTAAAAGCCTTTGTAAGAAAGAGAGACATGTAAATTGCAAAAAAAAATAAAAATAAAAAAAGAAAGAAAAAAAAACAACTAATACTCAATTAGCTAGAGAAAAAAGAGAAACAAAAAATGAAAATCAGCAGAAATGAAATGAAAAATGAAACCAAGAGATGATTAATTTTTTTATTAATATGAAAAAAAAATTTTCAAAAAATGAAGGGGACAAATGTATATTAAGGTAGAAATAAATTTCTTTCTTAAACTAGCGCAACAATTTATTAAAATTGTAACATATTTTAGAAATCACTTTTAAATATTTAAAAACTTCAAATATAGAAGGGGATTGCAAAAATTATAAAAGAAAAATTATTCGAACCAAGGTTGTTGCGTATACTTGGCCAATATGTTTGGCTATGGCTTTTTTTCTTCTAGATTTTTTCTTTCTTTTGTCTAGAGATAGAGAAAGAGCAAACAAGGTGGTAGTGATGATAATGGTGGTTGTTGTTGTTTTTGTTGCTGGTAATTCGGTGACTGATGAAATTTTTCTTTATCATTCCATTATAGGTATCAAAAATAAAAAATTTACATATTTTACTTTAATTTGTTTAAACTTTTAAGTTTTTCTGCTTATTTTTGTATCTGCTAAATACTCCCGAAAAACACGTTTTGTTTCAAGAAAAATATATAAAGATTTTGATGAAAAAAAACCGAACGACATAGTTAAAAACGATAAAAAAAAAATCCAATTGAACTTCGCTTAAAACACGACAATTTTTTTTTTTATAATACAGGCGACAACTGTAAGCGACTTTTGTAATAAATACACGATTTTTTTTTCTTAAAGCAAGGAAACGAGACGTATTGTGAAAAAAAATTAAATGCAAAGGCAATTACGTTAATATGTCCAAAAGATAATGTTTAAAGATGAAGACACAAGTGGGGAAATTAATTTAAAAATGATAGTTCATTTTATATTTTCACATTTTTCAGCAAAATTTTCTATAATTACGCACTTGATTTTTAATTATGTAGATTTTTTTAACAATCTTGTTCCGGCACTTTTAATCTTTACAAATTACTTTCGTTGTTTTTTATTTTATGTACAACACGTTTTCGAGTTTATTGCTATGCAATAATTTCAAGGAATTTTTTATTTTTTTCTTTAAATATATATTAATTAAACTTTTAATTCTGTTTTATGTTCAAAGTCAAAAAAAATCACGTCATGGCTGCCACGTCCAAGCAACAATGAATCGCTGTTTCTCACTACGTTCCTCAAATTTAGTAAAAATACAAAGAAAAATCTTTTAACGTTACAAAATGGAATTGTAAATTTTTTCTTGAGCGAGTAAGAGATGGCATATTTTTTTACTTGTAGTATTGTGTAAGTGCGAAAGAAATAAATATACTTTGTTTCAAGAAAAAAGAAGGCTAAAAGCAAGATATATTTATAAGGTAGTTTTAGTAGCCTAACTGCTTATCTTCCTCTTACCTGGTTTTGACATTTCTTACATGGTTTTGACAGAACAAAGACTGTATCTTGAGTATTTTAAAATGTCAAAACCCTGTTGTTTTTGTATTGTTTGTAGTTGTTTGTTGTAGTTGTTGTTCTAGTGAAACTACCTATATCAATATATCTTGGCTAAAAGCAATTTGCAAATTTTTTTGCCAAAATGTAGTAATATTGTTATTGGTTTAATGGGTACAAAATGGTAAAACTGCAATATTTAGAAGTTTTGCAACTTATATTCGTCAAAGAATGAAATCGAACAAAGTACATATAGGTATTTTTAATTTTTTTTGCTAATACAAAAAAAAATGCGTTAATACATTATTCTGTTTGAAAAAGTAAAATTAAAAATGTTGCAGTGATTTAAATTATATTAAAGAATAAAATAGTCAATGAATTGATACAAAAGGCATTACAGCGTTGCCAGATAATTTTTCTATGTCCCCGTAATTGATAAAGCTACTTTCACACAAGAATGCAAAACACGTGTTTTGCCAAAACGCGTATTTAACATCTTTATTATATTCCTACAGTTTTCAACTCTTTTTCCACTCGCTTTGGTAAAACACATGTTTTGATATCTAGTGTGAATGACGTATAAGAAATAAATATGCAGCTGCTTTACCAGGGTTTTTTTGAAAAATGCTTTGTAAAACAACGGAAAAAATTAAACTTTCTGATAGAAAAAAACCCTGGTAATTTTATTAAAAAAGCAGCTGTCATATAGGCTAAAACTTTAAATTTTTTGACATCCCGTTTGGTTTTTTTTTTTTTAAACATTTTTGCAGAAAAACTGGTAAAGCTGCTGCAGGCTTTATACATGTTTTGGCAAAACGAGTGTTTAGCATTTAGGTGTGAATAAATTACTTAATTTTAAATTTTGTCGGCAGGCCTTAAGCTGCAATTACATTTCCCTCGTAATCCGTTGTGGAACTGTTGCAAAATAATTTGTACTGCTGAACTCACACAATTTATTATATTATATGCTAATAATGAGTTGGATTGCCTTAAATTTAGCAATGTGAGAAAATTGACAAAATATATAAGAATGAGTGCCTTTTTAACAATTACACGTTTATAGGGTTAAAATTTGAGGTCAAAAATAATCCAATTTTCCGTTGTGTGCGTTTTTTTTTTTTTTCATTCTAAACCTACATTTATACTAGAGTCAACAACTCATAGTTTTTGAAAACTTTTAGTTTTTGATTTCAAATTTGTATGGAATTTGACAAGCATATACAAATTCCATATATATTTGAAATCAAAGACTTAGTTTTTAAAAACTACTGAAAGACGTGACCATTTTTTAATCCTTAGAAAGCTGATTTATTTTCGAAAATCGAATTTTTTTCAGAAATTTTAAAGATCATCCCTAGTTTAATTTCGTTTATTGCGATTTTACAATCAATATAGCGAATTTTTGTTAATTATTCTTAAAAGTAAAAATGTTTACTTTCGTTCTATTAAACGATTTTTCTTTTTTAATTGTAATACCTAATAATATTATAAGTACTTTGATACCATATTCGCAGGTCGATGCAACCGGATAATAAATAATACAAAGTAAAAATGATCGAATACCTCATATTTTTTATAATCACATAATTGAGACATTTAAATATTCAAAAGATTTTAATCTTATATTTACATCACCGCTATATTTTGTTTGTGACCAGACTTTTTTAAGAATTTAGTACATATAAGAACATAGAATCATTTATTTCAACGTCTGAAAATTTAAAACTAGAAAAAAATATTTATAGCGCCACTTTTAATTCCAATTAACAAAAATTCGTGTTATTGATTAGAAAACCGCCAATAAAAGAACTTAAACTCGTGAATTTCTTTGAAAATTTTAAAAAATTTCCGATTTCCGAAAGTGAGCTTTCTAAAAATGTTAACCAAAAATATTTATAAAATAACATTTACTCATTTTAACTCAAAATGTTGTTAGTTTAGGCTCAACGTGTCGTCGTTGCCTTCAATAATTTTATGTCCTGATAACCAGGTAAATTAGCCATTACACCACCCAGGTAAATTAGCCATTACAGCACACAGGTAAATTAGCAATTGACATATATTAACACGACATTATTATTGATGCATAATACCCGAATATTTTGGAAATAATTATGTACAACTCTCGATTTAATGGAAAAGCTGTTTAAATCTTTTAACTCTGTTTGATTATCAACATAAGTTATAATCGGCTTTTCCCTTTCCATCGAGAAACGCTCAGCAGTTTTACTTCTATAAACTATTTGAGTTGTTAAATGCTTCAAATAGCTGGTGAAATAAATTATTATGGTTACTTTCAACAACAATTTACTTTAAGCCGAAAATAAGAAACGTTTCTGCTAAATTACATACACATTTTTTTACTGTAGAAATATTTTTGTATTTGTATATTTTTTGTAAAATCATTTCATGTAATTATTGCTTTTAATAATAATACTTTAAAAACAAAAAGAATATATAAACATCTTTTATAAGTTATGGTAACGGAATATTTTGCAAAACAAAATTTTTTTATTTCTAATACGTACTTACCTTTTTGGATTACTATTTTTAAAAATTGATTTTTGATAAATATAGGGCTCAGCTTTTGTTTAATTAGTAAAAATTGATGATTAGAGGTGTTCGTATTTTTTGGGTATAGTAAACAATCTCTCAAACCTACATATATTTTAACATTAAGATAAGACTTAGAAGTATTTCTTAATTTAAATTTAATATCAAACAAAGTTTTAAAGTCTTTTTCTTTATTGAGGCTGGAACGCATACATATTTCTTAATTTTGCGTTTAAATATACAATTGGTTTAAGAACACATTATCGCTATTAAACCTCTATTAAAAATTGTACTGCATAATCGTTAAATAACAGTTTGTTTATTCTTTTTTTTTATTCTGGCAACACACTTATTTTATTTCTCTCCACTTTCAATTAAAATTTTTGTGCTTAATGAACTAAGCAAACGATTAATTTTTTTTAATCGGTGATAAATAATATTGTTTTGTAGTATATAGAAATAAAAATATTTTATTATTAACCAAAACATTAGGGCATTTAATTTTTCCAAAGATGGGATTTTCATGACTTTGATCCAATCTAAGTAATGTAAAAGAGATAAATGCCAAATTTCAGGAAGATTGGATAATATTTTAGGGGTTGCACACTTTGATAACTTTTTTCTTCAACTAGTGAAATTTTTATTATTGAAATGCGTTCTACTAATGAGCTTCGTATTTCTATAAAAAAAAAAGCAATTTGTCTGTTAAAAAGAAGGTGAGCTTCTATTGGGAGGTCGTCTCAATTTTTCAAAGCAAAACGACATTAATTGTAAAGGGATTGTTGAGTTTTTTGAAACAACCCGGTAAAATGTGATGTACTTAGGGTTTTCAAATTCCCGACATTTTTCAATACCCGGGAATTGGGAAATTTATTTCGAACATTCCCGAGAATTTCCGGGATTTCTAAAATAAATATATATTAAGGTCTTGATAGTGAAAGCTTATATGTTTAGGAAAAATTAGGAATATAAATTTAGGAATATTTTTTAAACACTTGTTTTACTAAAAACAACTCTAACTAATACTTTTTTAAAAGTTCGTTTTTATATAGAGGAATAAAATATTTGATATCTATATATTTAAGAAGATGAGTAAAGTCTAGATTGATTAAAATTAAATATTCCCAGGTTATTATATTTTTTTGTTTGAAGACGGTAACAACGTACCAACATCATACAGGACTGATCCAAGGGACATGTAACAGATTAGAAAGCGGATCCGGAAGAAAATTTCTGAGGATGGTTTGCCGTCATCACACGATAAACTAATGTTAAAATAAGTGTTGTGTCATACCACCAAGTGGCCCTGACACAAGGCAAATAACGATTTGTATATACTACAGATGTTGTGCTTTCAGTTGCTAAGAAACCTTTAATATTTGTTAAATTTTTTGATGATCGCATGACTCAGGTTGATATGAAAATTTCGACTTAAAATCCATTCGGGCACCTGAGGATTTGGATTACATTTGGATTTGTGATATATATGACAAAAAATAATCTCCATGCACAATTTTTTTTGTGGTGAATGAAATTAATTTCAATTTCAAAAACCTTAAATATTGAATGCAATATTCATTAGCAAAATTCAGCCACTGACACCGGTATTCACAAGTTTAAGTATCACCTTCGATGTGTGCTACACACAACGAATTCACAACTGGAATGTTTCTTAGACTTATTCACTGGTTGTTCGTTAGTCTATTCATAAGCCTTTTGAACACAAACTGTGTAACAAAAATTTTAACCCTGTTTTTGTAAAAAAAAAAAATAATAATACGCATTATATAACATTAATACAACATTAAAAAAGCTAAAAAATATATAGAATAATTAAAAATAAAGTGAAACGAATAAAATATTCTTTAGGCACTGAATATCCTTATTTATTGGATATTCAGTGCCTAAATTTTGCTTATAAATACCGCAGTGGATATCCACTGAATAAGGATTTATTATTCATAACACCCTTTATTAAACGAAGTACAAACTCTGCTCATCTCATGAATAACTGCTGCCATTTTGACAACAGCTGTTAATATTAAGGATTTTTTTTTATTTAATGTAAAATCTTTTTTTTTTTATCCTGATTTCAGTTATATTATTCTTTTCTTTTATTATTAATTATTCTTTGTTTTTACTTTTTTTAATGTTGTATATAATGCATATTAACTCGAAAATTACTTACTTTTTATAAAAACAGGATTGTTACAATTTCTGTTCGACAGTGGATGTTCAAAAGGTCAACTCGTTGTGTGTAGCACACATAGAATGTATAACTTAAACTTATGAATACCGCTGTAAATGCATAAGGCGTAGAAATAGGAGGGTCAGCCAGAAATTAGCTTATTTAAAAGTTTTATTGACTACATAGTCGACTTAAGTGCTTTTATCAAAAGTCCACAAAAATGTTATTTTATTTATAAAAACATTTAATTACAACTTGAATAAAATAATAAAAGTATTTAATTTTTATTAAAACCAAAAAAATAAGAACGTTTTTGTATGTGCCTATGTTTGTTATATTTTTGATCGTTTGATTCAATATAATATAGAAAAAGAAGTATTTCGATATCAAATAGAAATTTGGAAATTTCTCTAAAGCCAGGCACAGACTTTCAATATAATTTTATTGATTAAAAAAAATGTAATAAATTTCTGATTGGTTAATTTTTTCTATTCTTAGAAAATTAGAGCTTTAAGATGTACTTTGTTATACAACCGCGCTTATCTTTATTGTCTTTTGTTTATTAATAATTTTGGATGTCTTTTAAATTTAATAAAAATAACAAAATTAAAAAACAAACATCCAAATAATTTTGAATTTTTCAATTTAAATAATAAACTTTCAATATAGAGCACAGACTTCCAATTATTATGTAAAACCAAATATTTATAAATATTGAAAATCTGTGAAAATCGAGCGGATACGTTTCGTAAACGGACTAATGTGTAAAAATAGCACATACATACAACATGTTGTCTCTGTTTTACATAATAAACAAATGGTGACGAATTTGCTGAAAGTAAATTCTGTTGAACATAAAATTTACTTTCCGCAAACCCGTCACCATTTGCTTAGTATGTAAAACAGATAACATATTGTATGTAGGTACTAATTTTACAAATTGTATGGAGTTACAGTCCGTTTACGAAACGTATCCGCTCGAGTAAAGAAGCCTTAAGGCTTATACTATGTTTCCACTTATGTGTTTTGAGCAAAAAACATAGACTAAAGAAGAACCAAGGTACTCAACATCTGTTAAATTTTATATGCCAACTTGGGCAAAAGTGCAGTTTAGCACCTTACGACAAAAAAAATATGTCCGGATTTGGGGTTAAAAAAGAAAAAAACCGAAATTAAAAGTTAGCGGCGCTCGGACCCGGGGGACCCACTGGGTCCAAAAAACGAGGGGACGTAGTAACACGTAAGTATGGGTACTCAAATTAAAGGAAATTGTCTCACGATTTCAAAAATGGTACTTGTTTTTTGATCCATGAAACATAGTCCGAATTAGAGCCATATTTCGGCCAAAATTTTTATTTTTTTTGGCAAGGTCGCCATGATTTCGGAAAATGTTTTTTTTCCTTAATAAAGTTTTTCTGCGTGGCGGCCAATCTTAGGGGTTTTCTCCTACATAGGACGCGGCAGGTGGCTTCGCTGAATACAGTTTTTCTGCGCGCGTCTCATTATCTTCCCTAGTGTGAAAAACCGCGCGATTTTTTCAAAAAAGTTTTATTTTTTTTTTGCAAAGTCGCTATCTTTTTTACGCGTTTACAGATCATGGTAAAATAATATTTTTTGCAATGTAGGACAAATTTTCTTTCATTTGAGTACCATTTTTGCCCCCATTTTTAAGGGTCTTAAACGGCTCTAATTCGGACTACGTTTCACGGATCAAAAAACAAATACCATTTTTGAAATCGTGAGACAATTTCCTTTAATTTGAGTACCCATACTTACATGTTACTACGTCCCCCCGTTTTTTGGCCCCAGTGGGTCCCCCGGGTCCGAGCGCCGCTAACTTTTAATTTCGGTTTTTTTCTTTTTTAACCCCAAATCCGGACATATATTTTTTTTTTTTGCCGTAAGGTGCTAAACTGCACTTCAGCCTAGAATTTATATAGTGATAAAAATTATAAAAAAATATATTCGAACCTTAAAATCTATAATTTTGGGATTAACATTCCCAATTAATCAAAAGTGTGGTAGCCTTTTGTTTCAATTTCAACATGTTACTCGAATTTACAACATTGTGTTTTGTTTTTCATGTTTCATTTCACTCAAAAAGCAAAACAAAATTAAAAAATGATATATAGCTCCCTCTCATCATTCGGCCATTCAAAACACATGTTAGAAAGAAACAGAACAACGTAATGCGGGAAATTATAAGAAATTGCGAAAAACGTAATGAAAGGATTGTCTATTTCTTAAAATACTTTAAAAAAAATTAACTTTTAACACTGAATTTAATATATCTTATAAACTAGCCACATGAATTACTTTAATGTAATATACTATAATTATTTTGCATATTTTTTGTGTTTATATTTTTGACTGTGAACGAAGCATGCAAACGCCGCTGACTTCGTGACATGGCCCAACAGCGACGTGCTTTTTAATGTTCTTTCAGCACAAAAACTATAGGTTTTTTATCAACAAATTTTTTACACTTACCCTGGAAAGTCTCTTCATTTTCTTCTTCAGATGCCATTGTCAATAATTAATGTAACCTTTTTTTGTTAAATTGAATAAAACGCGTTAAAATTTGCACTAAATTTTTATGCACAACTATATTTTTTTTCAAACACACAAATGATAGTTCTTTTCACCAAAGCGGCGTTAACAAATATGGCGTAGATAAATTGCAAACGAGAATTAAAGAGAATTAAGAATGACAGCACCAGTGCTGTCATAACAGCGGTTTTCCGGCTAAATCTATCAGTTTTTAAAATTCAATTGCGTTTTTTTTTTTAACGCAAGCTGGGTTTTTTTTTTTTCTAAATCCACATTCACACTAGGCAGCAAAACAAGTGAACAAGTCCACCTCGAATTATGCGGATTAAAAAATCCGTAGGGAATTTATACCAGATCCCTCTGAGTTGGTGTTAGTTGAGTTGTAGGTACGTGTATATGTCGGTTTACTTAAATACACTGTACTTACAATTTCATTTAATTTCACAATTTTTAAAAAGTAAAAATACAATAATTTTTTGAGATTGGCTGGTTGACGCTGATGTGCGCACCTTCAATATAAAATATATTCGCAATAGGAAGCTTACTAAACACAGCTGTAGGAGATGGTAAAAGGGGACGCAATATACCCAAAAATTCCCAATAGTTGAGAGTATGATGGAAATCTAAACAAGATGTATTTAAGCTCTTTATTCTATATCAACAGTTCTTTAATCTTTTCCACTCGTTTTGGCAAAACCGGGTTTTTCTTAACTGCGATAGCGATGCTTTAGTGGTTAAAAAGTGGAGTCAAAAATAACCCCATTTTTTTTTTGCAACTTGTCGGCATTTCTACCATAGAACCAATTGGCTAATGTGGTATCGAAGATGTTTACTATATGAAGATGTATACTAATATCACTGCCAAATTTATATATGTACATTTTTATTAAGTTTAAGAGAACACGTATTTTTATTTTTTTATAGTCGGTCTACTTCGGCTTTTCGCGAATCTCCCAAAGGAACAATTTTGTTATTTTCTGAAAGCTCAGTGAACAAAATGTATAATATCAAACTTCATATTTTTATGAGTATTTTAAAATTATATACATTTTTATTTTTGTTCTGTAAATTTGAGACGTGCTCCCATACAAAAAGTGACAAATAATCGGAGTTTTCCGTAAAGCCACGTTCACACTAGATTGCAAAACTCTATTCCAACAGTTCTTTATTATTTTCCACTCGTGTTTTGCAATCTAGTGTGAATGCTGTATAAAATTATGTTCGTGTTTCAGCAAAACACGTGATTTGCAATTTAGTGTGAACGGGGCTTAACATTTTCAATACATTTCTTCTGGCGGTTTTTAACGCCAATTTATGCTGAACATTTTTAACATCACTGGACAGCTCCAGAGTTGTTCTAAAAGGTAGTAAATTTTACAATTTGCTACTATTTTTCTACAGTTATCCATAACATATTCGATATTTTAAGTCCTTTTGACCAGAGGTCCAAGTCGACTCATGCAACGCCGACTTTTTTTAGAGCTCTAGCCGCCGCAGAAAAAATCTGCTGATTCTTAACCAGCTTAGCTGATAGATTTTTGTAATTCAAAGAACGAAACATCGTTTCTTTATTAACTTTTTAAAATTTTGATAAAACCATTCCGATATTTATCATTAATCTGTCAGCCCTATAATCTTCAATTTTAAAAAATAACAATATGAGCTTTTTTGTTACTACATAAATTATAACTTTAGATAAATTATACTTTAGATATATACGAAATTAAATACTTTAAATAATAAAATTTTTTAGGTTGAAAAAATCATTTCAAACCGGCCATGTTTGCCGGTTTAAAGAAAATAGTTATGTGAAAAATTTGATTTCCTGAATTTGTTGGATAAAAATACTATTTTATTTTAACTGTTTTTATTCGGTATTCGACCAAATAGTAAAAACATCCCGAATACCGAATAGTTACCGAATATTCATGACATCACTAACAAAAAGGTGTTTGGGTTTTTTTTTAATTTTGTTTGTTTTTTTATTTAGAACATAGTTTTGTTATTTTTTCTGTGTATAAGCGGTTTTTGAAGATAGTCTGGCAAGAATTATAAAAACAAAATAAAAAAACATCTGCTTCAGCCGACTTAGAGCCGCCGTCGCGGATTATTTTGAGTAGGCTTGTACCTCTGCCTTTGCCAAGTAAACGTTTGCAGCAGCATTTTTGGATTCTGGTGAATTTTTATAGATAGTTTTTGAATTTTAATGAATATCCTCAGTGGTTATAATTGGTAAATACGTTTATGATTAATTAACAGTCCATATTAATTGTGAAATTATGTCCTATTATACGCGTAAGGAGATTGATGATTTGCACGATGACATTGTATCGCTGGCTGCCAAGGCTACCACGGATGAGGAAGAAAAACGGTCCGTAATCAGTTCCATAGAACATTCACTACACAGCGGCTATGATCATCGACGTATGTGTGAGAAATTGGAAAAATATTTGGATGCCAAACAAAGCGCTCGACTGGTGGAAAAGTTACAAAATCGTTTGGATGAATACAAACGAAAATCACGAAAACGTAACGGCGGCGGCACAGACGATAGTGTAAAATCTGAATTATCCGCACCAGAGGCCCCCAAAAAATCACGATTTGATGTAGTCATACCTAGTTCCAATGGCGATAAGACAAATGCCGTTCCCAAAGTACCAATAAATCCTGTAATATCATTACCCGTAGCACCCCCCACTCTAACTACGGTGCCATCAGCTTTGAGTAGTAATCAAATTAAAATGATGATGGTTAATGCTCAACGTGAAATTGAAGAAAGAAAACGAGCTTTAACTCAATTGAAAGCCAAAGATCCCTTACTAGCTTCAGTACCACAAATTGGTTTACCAGTAGCAATGGCTAGTCAAGCTCTATCCAAACAGCCACCACCTGAAGATGTCGACAAGGCTAAAAAAATTGCAGAACTTCAGGCACAAATTCGTGCCAAACTATCGGGCTCTTTGGCAAATCTTATACAACCCCCTGGCGCAGCAGCACCAGATCGTCCTAAACCCTTGATATTAGATGAAGATGGTCGGACTATAGATAAAAGTGGTCGTGCTGTTAATATACCAACACTAACGCCAACTCTTAAGGCCAATATAAGAGCTAAAAAAAGAGAAGTCTTTAATAAATCTCAAACACATCCAGAAAAATCTTCAACACAAGAAGATTCTGTTAAATTCTTTGACGATCGTATAGCCCTTAAACCGGGAAACCGTAATAAAAGAGCGTTACGTTTTCATGAACCGGGTAAATTTCAACAAATGGCTGAACGGATGCGTATGAAGGCACAATTGGAAAGGTTACAAAATGAAATTTCGCAAATTGCCCGAAAAACTGGTATAAGTTCTGCAACGAAATTAGCTTTAATTGCTCCCAAACAGGATACCCCGGATGATGTGCCATCTATGGAATGGTGGGATTCTGTTATTTTATCAAATGATTTAAATACCCTCGATGATGATGGTAAAATAAGCATTCGACAATCGGCTATAACAAATCTTATTGAACATCCAACACAAATGAAGCCACCAAGTAAGTTTCGAATGATATTTAAACGGTTAAATACTTTTTTAATAAAAACTACTTTTTGAAATAAAGAGTACTTTTTGAAGCAAAATCTACTTTTTGAGATAAAAGGTTGTTTTTTGAAATAAAAGGTACTTTTTGAAATAAACAAAAAAACAGTGCAATGTTTATTACATGTTTTATTTCGCGTCACCGAAAATCTTCAGAGGACTAATGTAGAATATTTACCCAAATTTTGAAGGAAAGAGATCAACGCTTTACCCGTACTGTTTTATTTACCCGATAAGAAGTAAAAAACAAAATTGGAAGAACTAAACTAGTTCAAATCAAAAATACCCCTACATTGATCCTCTGAAGATGTTCGGTGACACGAAATGAAAAATGTGAGGACCTGTCAGTGGATAAAGTCTACTTTAAAAGAGCGGATGAAGAAATTGCACTGTTTTTTGTTTAACAAAAAACAAATGATTTTGAACTTGAATGATCTTGCTCACATCATAATTTATGATAAAAGATCGAAAAATAAACTTTTGGTTTTAATTTTTTTTTTAAATTTAAAAGTAAAACATTTAAAAGGTACTTTTCTTTAAAATAAAAGCAAATTTTTTTAAATTCAAATTATACGTGAATGCTTAAGTGTGAATGAACAATAACTTTACTCACGTCATCGAGTGTGAGTAGAAAAAAATTCTTCGTGAGAAAATGGTCGTGTATCAAATTTTTGCGTGAGTTAGTGTGCTTAAGTAGAATTTTTAGCAAAAGAAATATTTTTTTTTGTGCTTTTAAAAATTATTTTTTTTAAATGACACATTTTGTTATTATTTATTCCAATATCGCCGATATATCTTCCAAGTCATATAAAGAAGACATGTTTAAAATACTACTTGATTATTGTCTTACAAGCGAAAAATAGAATATATTGCCTTAATATCTCGAGCGTTTTTTTTTTTTTTTCTTCCAAATGTTTATTGGAATATTGATGGGAATATATGGGCATTTCCATAGAAAGGTCAACCGTGACTGCAAAATTAAAATTAAACATTTAAATCCTTCTGACTTTATTATTAAAGGAAAATAATTAAATTTTATTAAACTAAAAACTCCAAGTCATATCTTAGTTGCCATGATGATGATGATATAACGGTTTACAAAGTTGCGTAAATGTGTTTGGTGAACCTTTTTCCTTCTCAGTAACATTTTCTCTTAAATATTTAATTCTTTAAGAGCTATGATGCAAGTAAACTACAATCTCAAAATATTTGATAGAACAACCATTAACTTCAAAAAATGCAAGCTTAATAAATAAAGACCAGTAAACAGTAAATTTTTGATATGCTTTCACTGACATTCTAATGTCACGTTCGTCACCGCAAAACAACATTTATTCTCATTACTTCTGCGTTGCTGGTAGCAAGTGTTCAAAATATTTAATTTAAATCAAGTTTGTTGTGAATAATTTAATATACAAAACATTTGGAACAGAGTTAATTTTTTTATAAAATTTCAAACTTTGTCAAGTCACGTCACCGGACAAATATTTTACTTTTGAGTACTAAAAAATTGATATTTAAAGTTATATATTGTTTACGTTGATAGCATCTTTAGGTGATAGAGAAAAATTAAGTCACAATTGTATTTCAGAAATTGTCAATAGTGTTTCAGAAATGATCAGCTGTATTTCAGAAATTATCAACTGTATTTCAGGAATTATCAATTGTTTCAATGTAATTTTTTACTAATCTAATGAAGTTTTCTTCAAAAAGTGAATAAAAAATTTCTTCGATTTAATGAAAAGGCTTCGTAATTTTAATGGAACTATTTTTAATGATTTTTGGAAGTTCCTTCGAGGAAGTGCAAAAAGCGTAAAAGTCCTGCTTTACTGCGAAATTTTGATTTAAATATATATGTCCATGAACGTGGTAAAAATAGGGGTTAAATAATGTAAAATTCTCCCTTTAACCACTTAAGGGAGGATCTGGAAATTTAGGATGTGGGTTCCCCACCTACGTATACATTCGCTTGGTAGGGCCAAAAAAGGATAGTCTGTCCCATAACTGCCAGGTGGGCAGTTATGGGACAGACTAATATCGCTAATGTCGCGTAAAATGCTGCCAAGCCCCAGTGGCTAAAAGTTTTAATTTCCAAAATAAGTTCTTTGAAATATGTCCTAAATCATTGATAAGATTCTTTCAGAATTTTCACCAGGAAAGTAATAAATATTAAGTACAAAGGCGAAAAAAGAAAATTTGATAAGTTTGTCCTTTCATCCTCTTGGACGGGATTTGGAAATTCCTGCTGGGAGGGGTGAAAAGTGACGGCATGCATATACCCTTTTACTTGGGAACCTTAAATTTTAAACATTTGTTCAATTTAAGTTATATTTTGGAAATTTTGAAAAGAACGGCGAAAAATGCAGGTCTATTTAAATTAAACAGTGAATATTCCATTCGTCCGTTTGTAATTTTTAACAAAATTTACTCAAACTAAAAACATTGGTTTCAATTTTCGACTACCATGTATTTATTTGCTAGGTGATGGCACGCCAATTAAGTAAATGTTGAATTTATCTCTCAAGTGTTAGGAGATATAAATCCAAACGATGAGAGTCGCAACCAAAAAAAAAAGAGATTTTGTTTCAAACTATTTTTTTCAATTTCGCGTAACGATAACAATTAGAAATATAGACTTATCCATATTTTGCACTCCTACAAGTAAAAGTGTTGTTAATCCAAAAATATAAGCCGCTTTTCAAATGCCCCTATGTCCTTTATTTATTTAAATAAATGATGGGAATGGTCATTGAATTTTAATAACTGTCTCATATTTTGCTGCTGTTTAATTCCAGATGAACCTTTGAAACCCGTTTATTTACCGGTATTTCTAACTAAAAAAGAACGTAAAAAATTGCGTCGCCAAAATAGACGCGAAGCCTGGAAGGAAGAACAAGAAAAAATAAGATTAGGTCTGGTACAACCACCAGAACCAAAATTACGTATATCCAATCTAATGCGTGTTTTGGGTACTGAAGCTGTACAAGATCCCACAAAAATTGAAGCACATGTTCGCGAACAAATGGCCAAGAGGCAGAAAGCCCACGAAGATGCCAATAATGCTAGAAAATTAACTGCGGAACAGAAGAGTGAAAAGAAAATACGTAAAATTAAAGAAGATACCTCGTGTGGCGTTCATGTTAGTGTATATCGTATTAAAGATTTGCAGGATAATGCCAGTAAGAAATTTAAAGTGGAAACAAATGCCAAACAATTACACATGACCGGTACGGTGGTACTATTTCGTGATTGTTGTGTTGTTGTCGTAGAAGGTGGACCAAAACAACAAAAGAAATATCGTCGTCTTATGTTGCATCGCATCAAATGGGAAGAAGATGTAGTCAGGGGTCCTGATGGTGTAGAAGTTCCTAATACTTGTGTTTTAGTTTGGGAAGGTACTAGTCAACGTCGACATTTTGGAGAAATTAAATTTAAAATATTTCCAATGGAAAAAATGGCTCGAGAATTCTTTCAAAAACATCAAGTCGAACAATATTGGGATTTATCGTATTCTGGCGCTGTTCTAGAAGCTTCCACCGATGAGTAAATCTATTAATTATTTAATTATATAAAATCTAAATTCTTATGTTTAGGCTTAAATTCAGTAATCCCTTTGTTTTCATCAGAAAAATAAATATAAAATCTTTATTTTTTTTTTGGAATTTTTTGTTTAATTTTCTTTATTATGGTTCATTTATATTGTCATTCTCCTCAAGCTCTTCATTATCATTTTTTTCTTGTAAAGCTATATGCTTTTTAACTTTATTCACCAAAACATGTCGTATAGTATCCAACATTCTTTGGTTAATGGCCAACGTATGATCACATAAACGTTCCAAGGTGTCAGGTAAAATGTAGCCTTTTTGAAAACACTCAGATACTTGACCCACAGCTGATAAGCTAGCGGTTACTACTATGGCATGTTCTTCCACCGCATCCTCTTTGCCGTCTGAGCCACCAGTAAGACTTAAGAGTAAATCTTCAACATCAGCTAGAAAAATAAATTAATCCATTTTAATAAATTCCTTTCGAAGATTAAATTAGGAAAACCATCATAAAGGTATTACCAGTTGGATTAACAAATTCCTGTTTTTTTAATAGACATACTGTTGAGGCGGTTATTAGATCATATGTTGGTATACCGCCTTCTATTAAAGCCGCACCACAACAATTGATAGCTGTACTTAAAGCACAGCCATCATCATCTATGATTAAGACCTTAATTTCCAATTGAAAATTAGCAAACTCATGACGACATATTACTGGCTCTAAAGCTTTTTTCAAAGCTACTCCCATAAAACTTTCTTTGCGGGCTATAACTTCAGCATCCAGAGCAGCGAATGGTGCATATTTTACACTGCAAATAACAACTCCAAGTGTGCCACTGTAATAAATAAACTAGATTTCATTAAGATCTTTTAAAAATGTATAAACTATTTTTACCATCTATTGGTCTGTTTACTAATCTCTTTCGGTGGTTCCACCTGGGCCATTACTTTGGTATTACCATATTCCATATATGCAGATCCTTTGACATTTGATATAGCTCCCACTTTAATAACTACAATCTTATACATTAATTATTTTATCTTTCTAAAATATATAATAAAGTACATACACGTTGGTCTAGGTTCCAGTTCTAATATCTTTGGTTTAGCCAATCGATCAAACAATTCATTGGGGTTTTCTCTGGTCTTATAAATGCCAAATTTTATTTGTTGCTCACTTACCATTGAATACATTTCTAATTTTTTTTACAATTATCGCGTGTTTTTCAAAATATTTTGTTTATTTATTGATGGCATTTGTAGAGTTTTTATATACTTGTGTAGTTCGTGAACGAACTAGTTCAGTTGAAATACTCACCCAATTGAACCATAAGACCTAGTTCAGCATTATTCGTTCTTGTAGTTCAATCGTTCATTTAGTTATTTTTACTAAAGGTGTGCATACACTAGCAATATTATTGCTCAACTTCAAGTTTTTGGTTATTTATTATATTACCATATGTGTTAATAGAATAAAGAACAATATCAAAAAAGTGCGCATCAATATTGCTAGTGTATGGGTGCCCTGAAGTAATATTAAAGGTCTAAATTAAACGAATCACATTAAAAATATTTGCGTCGACTAAAAACATTTTTCTTTACATTTTTATATTTTTATTAAAACATTTTTTACTTAACCTTGCAATATTATTGCCATTATTATTTTCATTTTCCCTACACAGAGTAATAAAATTTACAATACTATTGCACAAAATATGGCACCACTGATTGTTCTGTGGTGAAGGCATATCAAAATAAGGCTTAATAATATAAGTCATAAAAAATAAAAAATTGCACAATGTGGCCAACACATAAAATATTTTCCACATGTATTGGTTGCTCAATAAGAATCAAAACCTTTTTGATTTTGAATATGACGTACATGAAGGTAGTATTTTGCACAATGCGCAAGTTGCACAAGAATATTGCGTAGTATATATTGCTACGTTGCGTAGTTTATAATAAATTATTCTTATTACAATTTTAAATTTAGTGATGTTTTTTATTATTAATTATAATATGAATAGTTGGCTTAAAAATAATCAAACAAATTATCAAAAAAAATTGACTGAAATGATCAAAGAATAATTAAACTAGAAGAATGTTAAAAACATTAAAATCAATTAAACTACTCAATCGAACTAGAATAAATAAGTTCTATAGCCAATAATATGTCAAAATGTTGTCAAATTGTCTTCCAGAGTTGCATTCGTTGAATTTCTACAGAAATTAAAATAGGTTTTCGGAGAATTCATACCGGAGAAATAAGGAAGAAAATTAACCGATAAAGTTATCGATTAGTAATACGTTTGAGGGTTAAAATAATTTATAACTTACATCTGGCAGCATCTTTTTGGAGTCACGTCACTTTCTATATGGAATTTATTTTAATACTTTCCACTGTACATCAAAATACGGAAAAAACAAAATAATTGTGTAAGAATCTTAAATGCACAAATTATTTAAAAAAATTAATAATATCTTCAAACATTACTTGAATATTCATTATAATGCAGACATCACAACTCTTAAGCGAATATAATACAATGGAAAAAATGAGCGAGCCATGGCCAGAAGATGCTACTCTCTATCAGCCCTATGAGGCAGAACAAATATTGCTACCCGAAAATGCCAGTTGTTTAGCTGTCAAGGCATACCTGAAAATGTGCAATCTTCCATGTGACGTTAGATCGTGTGCAAATGCTGAATTCATGTCGCCGGGTGGCAGAATGACGAAGTTACCCGTACTAAAGGCGGGGGCGTTTGTATTTGCTGAATTTGAACCCATAGTCAACTATGTAGAGCACAAAAATGAAGCCATCGGTCAGTGGTTAGATGAAGATGAAAAAGCAGAAATGCGCACTTATGTTTCGTTAACTGAAAACATCTTCACTATGGCTGAACTGTACATCAGTTTTATAATAGATCGTGTTTACGATGAAATTACCGCACCCCGTAATGGTTGCGTATTTCCGTGGCCTTTAAATAAAATGCAAAATTTATCTAAAAGACGCCAAGCTAAAAAGTTACTTAAAGTTTACCAATGGGATGATATGGAAATTGATGATGTACGGGAGAAGGTAGAAAAGTGTTGTGAAACCTTACAATTGAAATTTGAAGAAACCCAAGGACCATACTTTTATGGTGAAAAACCCTGTGAATTGGATGCCATCGTTTTTGGTCATTTATTCTCTGTACTTACAATTAATTTACCTAATATGGCTTTGGCACAAATAGTACAAAAATTTAAAACCTTAGTACAATTTTGTCGGTACATTGATGATAAATATTTTCAAACAAAGTCGTTATAATTTTTTTTTGTTGCATTCTAAATATAATATCTGTGTGTGTTATCTTGTCAGTCTCGCTCTAATACTATGATGCTTTTGTTCTATTTTTTTAATTTATTAATAAAAAATACAAGAGCAAATATGGGCTTTTGTCAAAAACTTTAAAAATCCTTTGAAGCGATATCATTTTTCAATAACTTGAACAATTTTTTATTTTAGAAAAGCGGGATTTGGATTAACAACTCTTTAACTAGTAGGAGTGCAAAATTTGAGTGTATGTTTCTATGATATTGAGAAAATTTTATATGAAATTCAGAAAATTCTATAGGAGAATGGGAAAATCCCAAATGAAATTGAGAAAAAAATTATATTTATAGTAAAATAAATAAAACATTAGAACGTTATATTTCGAAAGTTTTCTTTTTGAGATCTAACCTGTATTCCCTGGAATATGTAGTTTTAAAACTTGTATTACATTAGAAAATAGAAGACAATTGTGATTTTTGAAATTTATTTCAAACAAAATGTTAAAAGAATATAATATTATTGACGATTAAAAACCCCTTAATTATTATTTGCTAAGTATTTTATTCATAATTTCATTTTTTCAATTTTTTTAAAAAATTTAGTTTCTTTATATTTTTTATACTTAAGTTTTTCTATTTCTAGTTTTTCTTGGAATTTTCTTAATTTTTTTTTATTTTCTTAAATTTATTTGGATTTTCTCAATTTCATTTGGAATTTTCTCAAATTCATATGGAATTTTTTAAATTTCATTTGAAATTTTCTCAATTTTGATTAAAACATCTCAATTTTATTTATAATAACCCAATTTTATATGGAAAGTCAATTTCAAATGAAAAGTCGGCATTTTAAATGAAAAGTCTCAATTTCAATTTTCGCAATGTCAATATTATTTAGAATTTTCCTAATTTCAAATACATTATTTCATTTTAATTTGAAATTTTCTTAATTTTAGATAAAAATGTCAATTTCATTTGGAGTTATATCAATTACAAATAGAAATTCTCAATTACATATAAAATTTTCGAAATTTGAAATAGAAGATCTCAATTTCAATTTGAATTTTTCCCTATTTCAAATAAGAAAACTCCTTTTCATTTAGAATTTCTCAATTTCAATTAAAAGCTACTCAATTTCAGTTGAATATGAATATTTTCTCAATTTCATTTGTAATTTTCTCAAATTCATTTGAAATTTTCTAATTTCATTTGAAACTTTGTTAATTTTGAAAGAAACATCTCAATTTTAAATACATATAAAGTCAATTTCAAATGAAAAGTCTCAATTTCAATTTTCGCAATGTCAATATTATTTAGAAATATCCTAATTTCAAATACATTATTTCATTTTAATTTCAAATTTTCTTAATTTAAGTTAAAAATGTCCATTTCATTTGGAATTATTATATTATTACAAATAGAAATTCTCAATTACATATGAAATTTTCGAAATTTGAAATAGAAGATCTCAATTTCATTTTGGATTTTTTCCTATTTCAAAAAAAAAATCTCATTTTCCTTTAGAATTTCTCAATTTCAATTAAAAACTTTTGAATTTCAGTTGAATATGGTGCCGTTTGTGATTTTTTTTCCATTTAAAACTTTTGATAAATTAATAAAAGCCATGGTGGGCTATTGAATTTACCCTATTAAGGTCATATGACGAAATGCAGGAATATTTATATTAAATTAAATTTATTATACTTTTACTCGAATTTATTATTATCCTTAAACTAACTTAAATTACTTATTTATCAACGGTTTGCAATAACATTTATTTGTTATGCATTTGGGTCCCTTTTGTAAATTGCCAGCAAGATCAAAATAATATTGTTCACCACTTTTTAATGCTAATTTTGGTAAATGATCATTATTTGTTAAGAAGATCGATCTAGTTTCGGGTAATAATTGACAGCCATATGGTGAAAATACTGCATCATTGGAAAATAAATTTAATTTGCAATGTTGTATGTTTTCCTCGACAACATTCGATTTGGAAGAATGAAGTATACCTACAATTTCTTTATGATTTTTACGTTTGGCTATATCATATGGTGTTTCATTTTGGAAATTTTTCAATTCCTGCAATTTTGCATAGGAAGTTTGTAGTAGAATTTTAGTTAATTTTCGTTTTCCCATTGCACAGGTTATATGCAAAGGAGTGTCTCCATTGTTGTTTTGTATTTGTGGATTTGAAAAGGCCGATAGTAATATACGCGTTACACCGGCATGACCATAACGACAAGCTGTATGTAATGCGGTATCACCGTAATTATTACAAATATTTGGACTTGAATCTCTCATCAATAACTCACGGCAACATTGGTTATGACCATTTTGTGCGGCCAAGTGTAGAGCAGTAAAACCATCGTTATTTTTTATATCAATATGAGTTTTGATTTGTATATGATCAATAAAGTCGCATAATATAATTAAACATCGACTGTAGCCATTCTTGGACGCTTCGTGTAGTGGGGTATTACCAGTTTTAAAGTCTTTCCAAAGTAATGGTTGCTTAGTTCTTTTAAGCAATTTTAATAAGTTTATATCATCGCCCTTGGAAGCTGTATCATGCAAAGGTGACCAGGGATCAGGGGAAATCTCAAGTGTTGAATTCGGCAATATGGGATCCATATTTAACTATACGATACTTGATATATATAACTTTTATATGTATGTATATTAATAGCTTTATTTCTCACGATCATGATCTACTTTATTCCAGCAAGATCGATCCTTTTCTATACGATATTCTTAATATTTTGAATAATTTACATTTTAATGTCGTCGGTTGTAAGTTTATGTGAGTTTTTTTTTAAATTAAATTAAATGGGTTTGCTTGATTTTAAAATTACACAAAACTCAAGTATTTCCAAGATAGGTTTTATTAAACTTAAGATTTTAACAAAAACAAATATCGTGAAATGATTTGGAATAGAACATATTAATAAGACAAGCAGAGCTGCCATGTAGAGACATTTAACTTTGCAATTGGTATTTTTCAAGGGGATTCGATTTTTGCAAAGCTACATTTACATTAATCTCAAAATTTAGTTTAAACTAGATTTCGTTCATATCGCACACCTAGTTCAAAAGTGACTCAACTCCAAATTTTAATTTTTCGGGTTTAGTATATGCTTAAACTATGCACAATACACTTGTTTATCTATAACAAAAAAAGTATCAGGGTATTTTGTTGTTGTTAACTGTTGCTAAAAACAGTTATGTCTTTCTTTATGTTTCAATTGGTATAAAGTTCCAAATATTATTTTTTGATTTCTGAAAAATTAAAAATTTTGAGTTGAGTCACTTTTGAACTATGTAGGTGTGCGATATGGTAGGTTAAAAAATTACACACGAACTAGATTTCCGTAATGTAAATGTAGCTCAAATGGCTTAAAAGCTTTTTCTAATTGTACTCATCATTGAATCTAAATAAAAATTAAATTAAATATTTAACAATTTGAATTATATATATTTTAATTTTATTATCTCATGTGAAAGTTATAGTTTTCTGGGAATTAATCCAATAAACATTCAAAAACTAAAAAATTCAAGTGCTTTAAGAATTATTTTAATTAAATTTTACTTTAAGTGTTTTATTCTAGTGAAAATATAATTCACACAAATTGAAATTATTTATTTTTCTTTTTTGTCAAGATTGAAAAAAAAAACAATCATGAAACCAAATTTCTTGTAGAGATTTGAATTTTTTCCTTGGATTTGAATAATAATTTTGGTCCAAATTTTTTTTCAACAATCTTTTTTCTCTCCTTTGCTCAATATTTTAAAATCTTACTCGAATAATCAAGTTACTTAAAAAACTTAAAATCGAGTTATTCGTTTACTCGAAAAAACCAAACCCGAGTAATTTGAATATATGCATATAAAGTATGAATAATAAGCATGGATGGTAACCGATTCAATGAGGGTTACCTATTTTTTTGATTTCGGTAACGGTTTTTATGGCTAACGATATTTCAATAACGGGTTTTTAGCGTTAACGGGCATTTACTAATTTCGGTAACGGTATTTTAGTGGAAACGGTATTTTAGTTATTTCGGTAACGTTATATAACCAATATTTTTAGCCCCAGTTGAAGTGACAATTTTCATTAAAGTTCATTCTGCAGTAAAGATAATTCTCTCAGTGTATATACAAGTTTGGTATCAAGCAGTGTTACCATATTGCCAGTTTTAACTGTTTTTTCCAGTTTTTTAGGATGCGTAAAAGTTTTCCAAGTTTTCATGAAAAAAAAACAGTTTTTGTTTAATTTCAGCCTTTTTTCAGTTTTTCCAGTTTTTAACAGTTTACCTGCTCGATTTACTTTCTTTTACTTGAATTTATAAATTTAATACAAAAGTTGCACAAAATGTTTCAATAAAAAATAATACTACGCATTGAATGCAACTGTGTAGTAAGTTTTAATTCCCTTTTTAGCATTTGTTTGTGTTAAAATTTTGTGGAATCAAACGAAATGAAAATCAAATTTAATCAAAAAGTGTATAACTGATATTTTTATGTAATTAAGTAAGATCTCAAAATGTGATGAATTATTTTGTTTTTTATGGTTTTGTAGCTATTTTTTGCTATATGTTAAATAATTAATATAAATATAAATATGTTTTTTTTATATTATATTTTTTACTTTAAACAAGTACACAGAAAAAAAACATATTAGGCCTATTGTTAATTAAAATGTAGTTTTATAACAGAGCACAACTTGTGATCTGTAATAACATAAATTTGAAAATATTTTTTTTTCTAAGTATAATTAAAAGCTAGTCTACAACAAAAAATATTTTTTTCTATGTATATAAAATGCTTTGTTATGTGTTTAATGTTTTTTTATGTTGATTTATGTTTAAATAAAATGCAATTGAATTCAAAATGCACATATTAACTGTTTTTTCTACTGTTTTTTATTAAAAAAAAAAAAAGTTTTTTCTTGAAAAAAACAGTTTTTTTAACAGTTTTTTGAAAAAAAAAATACATGGCAACACTGGTATCAAGTAAAAGGTTTTTTGAAGACACATTCACTGGTGTACAAATTATGTCTAAATACTTTCAAGTATTTTTGTTATTCAAATTGTTTTGAGTTCAATGTGTTGTGAGTAACATTGAATATGGCGTTTTATTAAGGAATTTTAGTTGTTTTTAGCGACTTTTCCTGAAGAAACCTTTAAAATTACAAAAATGTGCTTTTTAAAACAAAACAGCTGATTTGTTACGGCACGGAACGGCAAGACTTAAGGCCTCATTAGTTGTTACTTTCTGTTGCCGTTCTGTGTCGTTCTGTTCTGTAGGTAATATTTTATTTTCTGTGAAAGAAATCAGCTGTTTTAAAAGTAATGTATATTTTTTCATATTACAGCAAACTAATACATACGCACTTTAGGCTGTCACTTAACGTCGAATTCTATTTTCAACAGATTTGTCCGCCACAGTACAGAACGAATAAGTGAAAACTAACCACACATACAGACTTTCAATTGAACAGAAACAAAACAGATGCTTCATAACAGAACATACAAACTAATTCTGCCTTTATTCTACCTCTAGGTTCAGCAGCCACCGCAGAAATTGTTCGGCTTTAGTCGACTTTAAGCCGCCGCCGATGTTCTCGTTTAGCCGTCGCCAGTGGCGATGTATAGTCGGCTTCGTTCTCTCAATTCGTTTCACAAACAGATGTTAAATGAGCTTTAGACTTGGGCAATCTAGTTCGTTTGAGTGAGCGCTCTTTCTAGTTCGATTATTGTGAATGAACTAGGTCGTTATTCTAGTTCAATCGATCTTTGACTATTTCATTCAATCGTTATTTGATCATTTTAAGCGAATTATTCATATTAGACATCTCTTTTTAACATTAACAAAAATTGAGCTGGCAACATTGAAAAAAAAGATATTAAACTCAAATAAAAAAAAAAAAAAACGAAAAGAGCGAAAGACATAAAAGAGCTGAAGATTGCGAACTAGCTCACTAGTTCAAAGTAAAGACTAGTTCAATTGAACTAGGTCGTTCACGAACCACACAACTCTAATGAGCTTCATCAAAGCTTCATTTTTAAACATATTGCCGGAGCAATTGTATTAAATCGACGCAGTCAATTCAGTGAAAAAAACTATTTCAAGTTAATTTTTTTTTTTTATATAAAACAAGTGATATTAAAGTCAAATTAACAAAATGGTTCCAAAAGTTACTTTAAGCAATGGCCATCTAATGCCCATTTTGGGTTTAGGAACATGGAATGTAAGTAGATCCAGAAAACTTCATATAGAAAATATTGCTAAATCATGCATTTAAGTGCCGAAATGATAAAATACTTGTTAAAAATAGCTTAGTATGAATTATTTATCTCTTAACATAATTTAGCTTATTGCTATTCTTAACGTGTTGGAATTTTACATGATAATGGAAAATTTATTTGCTTTAGATTGTTGTACATATTATCGTTTAATATTATATGTTTTATTTAATTTACAATTACATTCTTATTATTATATATTAACGCAATAAATGCCATATTGGAATCAAGGTCATTGGGCTTAGTTGTTTCTTATAAAGAGCGGTGGAATGCAAATTGATCTTCATAAAAGGGGAAAAAGGTTACCAAATATGTTTAAAGAGTAAACAATTTGGAAAAATGTTGGAACAACTTAAGTTTAGCCTTGTAAGAGTAAACAATTTTAAATGTTTTGACCTTGAAGATTTGACCCCGCTCAGTTCAATTTTGAAATCGAACTTTGGCGGATGCGTTTTTAGAAAAAAGTTTCTTAACGGATCGTAACAATTTAAGTACTATCGGAAAGGTTACTGAAATAGCTTTCTAATAAAATATATTTCTAATAACGTAACTCATCAATTAACCCATTGTGAGCAAATTAAAGATTTATTATTTTTTTTTTTTTTTTTTAAAGCCTACCTAAATAACGTAATATAAAGTATTATGTCGGCAATAACACTCCTTTTCTCCACTTAATTTAATTTTATTTGAGATCATTATAAGGACAATAATAATAATATTTAGTTAGAATAACATAGTTTAGTCCAACGTTTCTCCAATATTTGTATCCCTTCCAAAAATTAGGATTTTTTGAGGTCCATAAAATAGGCATTTGTTTGATCAATAATTTCATCGTTGGAGCTAAATCTGTTTCCACCGAGCCATTTCTTTAGGTTTGGAAATAGGAAATAGTTACGGGGGGCTAAATCCGGAAAATATGGCGGATGAGGTACCAATTCGTAGCCCAATTCATTGAATTTTGCCATTGTGACTGTACATATGTGCACATTGTCTTGATGGGAAAGAACTAGATTATATGAATCTAGATTATATGAATCCGGCTTTTATTCAAAAATATACAAAAAAACATTTATTTAAGTTAACCGATTTTTAAAATTTTTGGAAATATAAAATTGTCATATAACAACAATGACGTTATAATATTTTAAAGTTTACGTGCGCCCTGGTAGGCTAGTTGGTAGCGTGCTGGCTTATCTCTGCGGGGGTTGTGGGTTCGATTCCCACTAGACGCACTGGTCTGTTATCGCTACAACGCGCCGAAGGCCATAGTAGCTAGTGCTCGGCAAGGGTAATAGTATATAATTTGTAATTATATGACTATTAATTAACAATAAAAAAAAAATTTTTAAGTTTAGAAAATTTAAAAAAAAAAAACAGTTCATTATTTATGTTTTGAGTGAAAAGGGAATACATTTTGGAATATTTTAGACTTTGTGTATTTGAAAAATGCATGGTCTGATCGGTCAGATTTTCGAAAAATTTAATACAATTGATGGACTAATTTCTAGAACAGAACTACAGTTTCATACTTTTCATCAACTTAGCAAAAATATATGAAAGATAGTTTTTTAAAAAAGTCCCATGAAAAGAGGTCAACCATTTTTTTCTCACGATTTCAGTTAAGATGTCGAATTATTTTATTTATTTACCTCTATCCAGTAAAATATGTAGTCGTTTAAAAGTACTTTGTCAAAAAAGGAACAATGTGTCAACAATCAGTTAGTCAAAACCCCATTTGAGATTATGAATACTTTTTTCTATACAAAAACTTTCAGATTCTTAATAAGTTTCCCTTAGACTCTAAAGACAACTTCCCAAAGAGAATCCTCAAATTCTAAGAAATGGTTTATTATAGAAAACCACTTTAATTTTGAGAAGTTTGTTCGATAGAAATATGAACACTTTACGAATCTGGTGAATTTTGTGTCAAAAAAACTATTGGATTGTTAAGCATTTCATATCATATTTTTCTATAGAAAGCCAATAGGTACTGAGTACACTTTCTTCAGATTCTAAGAACTATTTAATATAGAACAACCTGCAAATTCTGTGGACATATTTCTATAGAAATCCTCTCAAATACTGAACACATTTTCCTGTCAAAACAACCCTCAGATTCTGAGAACTATTTCTTGTAGAAAATCCCTCAAGGACTTTCTTTTATACAAAAATATTCACATTCTAAGTAAATTCTATAAATCTCTGATTTTTTTCTATAAGAAAATACAGATTCTGGGTATTTTACCTCAAATTCTAAATTTTTTTTTGCATTTCATTCTCAAAATACATTTAAAAGTTTGCAGAACCTGTAAACCGATAATAAATTGCACTTGTTTTTGTTTTAATACACCAACCCCTTAACTATACGTCATTTTGGGGCTTAACATTAAAAAAATATTTAAAATACCCACTTGTACTATTCCCGTTGCTAAGGAAATGGCATGTTTTGTTTATTTGATTTGTAAGTTTTTAAAACATTTGCTTTTATTGAACATTTATTTTATATTAATAATAAATTGACCTAAACTGATAAACTATTTGAAATAGCTCCATAACTCGCTTAAATGTATAATTAGTTAGTTAGAAATGAAAACCAAATTATATTTTATCAGCCCTCTTAAAAACATATTGTTATTACCGAAAATTAAATTAATATTAATGTCAAATTTATTATACAAATTAAAATTTATTAAAGTTAAAATGGTGATTAGCTTGATAATAGTGTCATACTACGTGAATTAACGTCTGGGCAAAAAAATACGGAAAAATCACGAAATACGAGGGCGGATCAATAAGTCCGTGCCTTTTTAATAAAACGTTTTTTTTTTTTTGTAAAAAAAAAAAAAATTATTTTTCAACATAATCTCCTTTTAGCTCAATACGAAATATTCACTGGGGGCTAAAATAAATGGCGGATGACGTACCAATTAGTATTTCCATTCATTTTGGAACCACTTTTATATCTTTTTAATTATATTATAACTACTTCTTCTTATCCTGATGGATGGAATCTTGCTAGAATTGTTCCAATACCGAAAAAGGGGTCTGTGGATTTTAGACCTATTAGCATCCTTCCTTGTGTTTCAAAAATTATGGAGCATGTATTGAAAAAACAAATTTTAGACTATATTAATCAACATGACTTGTTGAAGAACATTCAATATGCTTACAGGGAGAGGCATAGTACATCTGCTATGTTAGTGGGCATCACTGAGACTGTTAGGGAGCATTTAAATGATCATAGGAACTGTGTACTGGTATCTCTAGACCTTACCAAAGCTTTTGATCGTCTAAATCACAACATTCTTATTGGAAAACTGAAACGAAAACTTGGATTTTCGGTAATGGCTTGTAAATTGATACATTCTTATTTGCAAGGGAGGTCGTAGTTTGTAAGAGTAATTGGAATTGAGTCTAGTATTATTCACACATATTCTGGAGTGCCACAGGGCTCGGTCATTGTACCTATTTTATTCTGTACTGACAGCGGTAATTAATTTTACACTTGATAGGTTAAATAACTGAATGATTAGCAACGATTTTTCTATTAACCCTTCCAAGACAAAGGCTATCATGTTTCGTAATCGTTATTGCAGAGTAGATTATTCGGAAATACATTATGCTGGTACAAAAGTTGATTTTGTCCAATCGCTTACGAGCTTGGGTGTGATAATTGATGAATGTCTGAATTTCGGCCAGCATATAGACTCCATCTCCGCTAAAGTTACATTAGGTCTTAGAAAATTATATAGTTGTGGGCTGCATCTTCCATTGGGGGTAAAGTATACTGCAGCGTATGCGTTGTTAATGTCTCATGGCAATTATTGCATTGAGATTGATTCTGGCACATGGGGTTATAATTTGACTAGGATTGAACTTATTGTTAAAAGAATTGTGAGATTTGTGTATGGTGTTGGTCGTCGTGATCATGTTTCTGCGGCTGTGAAAAGATTTCTGGGTTGTTAATTTAATGACTACTTGCGGTTAAGGAATTTGGAACTATGGAGTTCCGTATTATCTATATTCAAGATTCACATTCACGAGATATACTACAACGCCACGTATTGTTGAACCCCTTATTTCATGTAGGATATTTGCTCAATCTTTCATTATAAGAACTTGTAGGGATTGGAACTACTTACCATACCATTTGCAAAATTTCACGTTAACACTTTCGAAGTAATTCATAGTTGTATCATTTTATTTTTTATTTTTTAATTCTTATTATTAAAAGTTGTGATCGATAGGGACTTGATGTATAATGACGTTGTTTGTGCCTCTGCCATATCCAAAAAATTAAATTTAAAGCATACGATTTGAAACATTAGACACTTTTTCTTTTTTTATATAATCCTGTTTTAGGGATATATTTTTTTTATGTATATACGGCTATTTACATATAACATAAGAAATTTTGTAAATATTTATATGAATTTGTACAATGTATTAACAATGCACTTTGGCCTAAGTGGCTTATTGCGTTGCAAATAAAATACAAAAATAAAAAAAAAAAAAAAAAAAATTGGCGGATGAGATACCAAATATTCGCCGTTTATTGTTTTTCCCTTTTGAAAATAATCGATGTGGATTATCCCGCATGCATCCCAAAACACTGTTGCCATCACCTTATTGGCCGATAAACTTACCATGTCATTCTTCGGAGCCGATTCACCCGGAGAAACAAATTGTTTAAACTGCTGCTTGGTCTCCTGATGGTTGTAATGGATCCATAATTCATACACAGTTACAAAAACCCATTCGAATTGCGGTTAAACAACTCCAAACAATCCTTTGAAGCGGCATCCATCTTGCAGACAGCTTTCTTAAGCCCAACTGATCATTTAAAATCGAAACCACACTGCCATATGAAATGCCTATGGCATCAACAATCTCATGCACTTTTGCTCTTCGATCGGCCAACACCATATCGTGGATATTTTAGACATTTTTGGGTGTATTGAACTCAATTGGCCGTCCAGAACGTTCAGCGTTATTTGTGCGAGCACAACGAAAGTCAGTAAACCACTTTTTTACCATTGAAATCGATAGTGCAGAGTCCCCATAGTATTTATCAAGCTTTTCCTTAGTTTGATTTACGGTTTTTTTTTCGCAAAAAATAATGTTTAATGACCACTCGAAATTTACTTTTTTCCATTTTTAAAAAAATCCACGGGGTTGTATGTTTTGAACAGCTGTTAAACGCAAAGTAAATGACGGAACTTGCTCAATATGACAGTAGTCTATTAACAGGTGGTACTTGATGGGAACAGTGTTGCATTTCATATAACTACGAGGGAAGTTCGAAAAGTCACGGACTTATTGATCCGCCCTCGTTCATAAAAAAAATAGCAACCATATATTTGACGACTTGAAGTCGGGCCGAAATTTTATTTTTATCATTTTGATGATATTTTTTGATACATTTTTTTTAAGTTCTGGAATAAAGTTTTTAATAATAAACTTTTGCGTTTACTGCAACTACGCCCTCACGGAACGATTTTGAGCTACGTCCCGCCCACGGATTTAGCTTTAATTTATCGTCAAGTTTTTCATCATGCAACAGACATTTCCTGCCAGGTTTTCTATTTACAGTTTTATTATTATTGATTAATTTTATTGTCTTGTAGGTAAATGTTGTTTTTATAAATCCCATGTCCTTAAAATTATAAAAAATTAAAATTGTTTTTTAGGACGGATTATTTTTCCAAAATTTACAAATCAGTTTGCGTCGATCTAATTTATTGAGTAATATTTTTAATACTAATTGATCAATAATACACGTGCTAATATTTTTTAAATAGACTTGATAATATTATTGTATTTTCTAAAAAAAAAAAATGTTGTAAACTACACTGTTTATTTTGAATGACCTTATTTAAACTATTCCGTATTTTTTGTCCATACGTTATTTATATTTACGTATTATTAATTTTATTAACATAATTTATATTGATTACAATTTAGATTATTGGGGTTTGAAAATATTGTTATGGCAAAACAATTGTCTGAACATATAACACTATAAAACACTAAAAAGACATATAGTTTTTTAATATACATACTTTTAAATTTCTTAATATAATTTTGACATGCTGAACACGAGATTTCCACTTTAGATTTTCATTGAACACCCTTTTTTAAGCAGTTTTGCTTTATCTACGGTAGTTAAATTTTAATTTCAATATAATAATGATTTTTTTCGGAAATCTTAATTTGTAGCTCAAGGGGTTAACCAACTTTAGATTTGTTTTATTTATTGATTTTTTTCTCACATTTTGATAACCTTAACATAAAATGCCCTTTTCTCAAAGTAACATATTGAAAATCGGGTGCCACTCTACTGCCTTAACGGATGAACCGATTTTCAATCTTTTTTTTGTTTTATAGAGGACTAAAAAATAAAGTCCCTGACGTAGAGACATTTTTAAATTTATGACTACCCAGGTGAAAATGTTTGTATATGATCATATATTGCCATATATGGTTTCTTGTATTAGCATATATGGTTCCATATATGGGCATATATGAACATATATGTAATGTATGGGAGCATATATGGGTAAAAACATTCAAATGAAAAGTTCATATATGGATATGAATGACACCATATAGGATAATATATGATAATATATTGCATATATTGGTTCATATATGCCATATATCTCCATATATGAATTCATATATTATTCCATATATGTCTAATATGTTTTAATTTTTGATCAGATATGAGGATGAAATTTTTTATTTTTAACCCTTATTCTGCCGGTCTACGAATTCTTGACAAAAATATATAAATTAATGTTTTATTGATTTATAAAGACGATTGCAGAGAATGAGTTTTGAATTGAAATTCGAGTTAAAAATTGATGAAAATCGGTCCATCAACAAATATTATCACGCTAAATATACCATTGTTTAAATTTGTTGGCGAACGCACCCCTTTTCCGGGGCAGGGGTTCAAAGTTGGAATTTTGTTTTGCGATTTTATCCAAGAGTTGTGAATGGGTCGGAACGCTTTATGCAACATCGGAAAGGTATAATATGTCCCCATTCATTAACCCATTACAAGTTATCTTAAAATTTTGTATTTTTTCATCTTTTTTTTATTAAAAATTCGCAACTAAAAAACTAATAAAACCTCCAAGTTTAAGTTTAACCAAGTTTATATATTCACAGGGTCGTATTATACCTTAAATGAAAGCTCAATATCTAACTATAGTTTTTTTTTTTTTTGAAAAATAAAAAATAACGATTTATTTTCGGATGAACCGATTTCAATCTTTTTTTTTGTTTTATAGAGGACTAAAAAATAAAGTCACTGACGTAGAGACATTTTTAAATTTATGACTAGTTTTTTTTCGAAAAATAAAAAATAACGATTTGTTTTCGGATGAACCGATTTCAATCTTTTTTTTATTTTATAGAGGACTATTTTATTGAAAATCAAAAATTTAAAAATCCGGCTACGTCAGGGACTAAAAAATGTATTCGTGTGTAAAAAAAAATTCAAAATTTTATTCTCAGATGAATACCCATGGCTCCATCCTTCCGAATTGTTGTCCCTTCTCGAAAGTTTTATCTTTAACCCTTCACTGCATGATTTCTTTATTGTACACCGCTCTTAATTGTAAAAATTTTTAATTGTTTGCAAACATTTCAGGAAATATTCAATGATTTTAAAACTTTCATACAAAATATTTTCTGTAAGAGTGTAGGTTTAGTGTAATTTAAACAAATGAAATCATCGTTTAACATTAAACCAAGTTATTATACTAAAATGAATGATTAACTTCCGTATATTTTAAATATAAAAATATTTCCTCCTTTTAATCTGGTTATAAGATACCTCTAGAATAGAGGTATTCGCTAAGATTGCGTCCTTACATTTCGTCTTGTGTCTTAACATTTTTGGAATGTTCATTTGATAACTTTGTTGAATTTCTATGTATGTATTATGCATTTTTATAAAGTGTATAAGATAAAAATGCCGATGTTCTTGGTTGATATATTTCAATTTGGTAGATCTCCTAGGATCTCCTGGCCTGGATGGCTTTTGTATTACAATATGGATTTTTAAATAAAATAAATAAAATAAAATAAAATAAATAAATAAATATACAATTCGTTATTCCGAAACTGACTCCGCTATTAGGGCGATCTTTCCTTGGTAGGGTAGCTCGGTAATACAACATATTAGATAAAAGATATTTGATTTAATATAAACTTATTAATGAAATTTCATAGAATACTTGATTTCTTCGTTATTATTTTGTAAATTGCATTTCAGTCTATTTTTTCTTTGAACATGGGAGATAAAAACTATTATCACTAATCTTTTTTTTTAATTTTTCTTTTTGCGTTTAATATTACATTCCAACTAAAATCATACACAGAAAAAAAATAATTCATATATACAACAAATTTGTTCATACACTGTATGTTTTTAATTATTAGAGAAAAACGTTTATTCTTCTTCTTAACCTCAACCTTTCTACACTTTGTATTCTATTGTATGAATTTGTTCCTACATATTATGAAAACATTCATGACGTGTTCTTTTAGATTTAATACAGATTTCTTTCCAACTTATTATTAACAATTTCATACAATTTTCAACACAAAACTAGTTTTTTTTCTGCAAAAAATGCTCAAAAAACGGGCACAAAAAAGGACAATGTATAAAAGAAAGTTTCAATAAATTTTATTGGCACTAATTTTCTAAACATCTATAGTCCGCTTTCTTTCAATAGACTGAAATTGTTATTATGTGTTTCAGAAAAAGGGGACGTTCCGTTTTATAGTCCAAAAAGATGATTTGGGAATAACTTTAAATTGCAATCTAAAATGAGATAAAAAATGATGTGATAAAAAAGATGCATATTATTGCAACACAATTTTACTAACCTTTTAATCATCAAATTTTCCTAAATAACGGTCAAATTGTCAAAATTTGACAAAATATATGTTGACAATTTATTTTCTTTTTGAACTGACTTGTAGTAGAAATTTGTAACCGATTATGGCCATTAGGCTAAGTTATTGTTACAAGTAAAAACTTAAATTAAATTAAAATAAATCCATTCCCTAAGAATTCATTCATTAGCTCTATTCAAAAGCTTTAATTTGTATTGATTAAATTCCCAAATTGAATGAATGCAATATTATGTTTATTCAACGTTTTACTAATTCAACAAAGAAAATTTTTAATACAGAAAAGTTTGACATAAACACAAAAAAATTAAAACAAAACGCACAAGCAAGATTTAGTAATTTTCTTGTATGTTGTAAATATTTTAGTTAAATGATGACAATTTCGTTAATCTTTTGAGTAAATGAAATCTCTTATAAATCACATTTTTATTAAATGAATTAAGAAAATTTTAAATCATTCAAAAAAGAATTCATTCATATTATTAAAAGCTTTTGAGAATTAAGCAAAGAATTTACTCCATAATAATGCTTTTTAGGAATGAAATTTGAGTAACATTTAATTCATTTTAGAAAATTGAATTAAATAGTTAAGCCTTTCTATTTCTAACCTTTGAATATAGATCAATAATATTACCATTCCTGTTCCGAGTAATGTGTATTAAACTTGGAGACGTTTTGTTGAAATAATCACAAATTTAGTGATTAAACGAAATTTTGAGTAAGCTTTCGTTTTTTTTCGAAATATAAAAAGTTTTGTTTTGACTTTTAATTTTAAAAATTACGATTTTGACGATTTTTTCTTCAAAAATTTTAACAAAATGGCTTGGCAGCACTGCAGTGTTGCCAGTGGGTTTTTTAAGAAATACCTACAATAAGCAATAAAAATCCGTTTTCTCCCTACATTATCGAATTTTTTCCCCTACAAAAATCGCTACGAAATTTTTTACATTTTTATAAAATAAATATGTTTTGAAATTTTCATACTTTCGACGACAATTCCAATTATTTTCAAAAATTAATATACAAATGCTACTATCGAAAATTTGTTCGAAAATTATATGAAAATAGAAATTTGTTAAATTTTCCAAAATATTTGTTAGAATAGATTTAAAATTGTCAATATTTGCCAAAACAAAAATAATACCAGCTATCAAAAAGTTTAATTTCATACTAGCGGTTTCTATTTCGTCAAAAAATCATTTTTATTTGGTGTATTTTTACAGAACCCACCAAAAACTGCTTTTCGTCGGTGAAATTTAACATTAGTTTAACATTAGTTTTTCCAAAGGATAACTTCCAAAGAGTATGCTTGTTTAAAAACAACCTATTAACAATCTATTAAAATGTCAAATTATAAGAAACTAATATTTTATACGGAAATATTGTCTCTCAAAATATAATAATTTTACAAAAAAATGAAGAAATAGCTGTTTTTGAAAAGATTTGCATTATTTGGAAACAATACCTACATTTTGACTAATTTTAAATATCTGTCCCTACGCCGTTATTTTGAAGGCAAAAAACCTACATGTAGGGATTTTCCCCTACTTCTGGCAACACAGCAGCACTGTCTAATTTTTTTTTTTACATTTTCATTGCCATCTTAGTCATGGTTCACACACGGCAATTTCACTTGAGCAATTTTTCTTCAATTCTCCTTTGAACTTGCTCTTGTGTTCACACAGGAAAAGTTTGTTTCAGCAATTTTCGTATATCAACCTGCAGTATTGAAAATTGCGAATGACAAAACAAAACGGAATTGGAGTACGGGCAAGTCTGTAACCCCTATCATTCTCTTTCCCTCCCTCTTCTATAAACTCAAGAATTGCGCAATTATAATTGCCGTGTGTGAACCTAGTCTTATCTAGATTTTTCGATTTAAATGTTTTCCCCTTCTCCGTATTTAACGATTTTTGAAAAATTTGTTGATTCGTACATTATTTTTTCAATATTTATTTTTTTCGTTGTTGCTATTTTTCCCATTTAAGTTAAACATTTTTTTAGGACAATTGCTACATGACAGTAATTGGTGTTTTTCTATAAAATAATGCAAAACAACTATTCACAGTTATTTAATTTTAAAAAACATTAAACAAATTTTGTTTTCTTAAAATTTGTTTTTAAAATTTTTTAATTTTTTTAATTTGTTAGTTTCAAAATTTTGGTAGTAAACATTTTTCAGTTATTTTTACTGCATTGTTAGTTATTTTTATTACATTTGGTAGCTATTTTTTTTTAATACATAAAAATAACTATATTTTAGTTTATTTGAAAGGTAAATAACTTTGTCGATTTTTTAAATGTATATACATTTGTTTTAACTGTCATTTTCAGTAGATTATACCGACAAACTTTTTTTTAACGTAAAATTACTTTAATATGTCAAAACTACGTAAATCGACTTGAGCGATTATATGAAAAAGATACCGATATTTGAAAACGAGGCTTTTTCCTTCTTGGTTTTAATAATTTAAAGGATTTATCAAGTTCAGTTTTTAATCTAACAATATAAATTTGCTTCATTATACATAAGATACGGCTAAAATTTAACACATTTTCTTAATTTTTAAAAATTCTACTCCATGTTATTAAATTTCACACTATTTTAATTGCTTTGAACTTGTTAAAGCATTAACAATAAATTGTGAAATTATTAAATTTAATACAATAAACTAATTATAAAATTTGCATTGTTCACACACACATACAATTTTAGAGTCCTAAAGGTGAAGTGGCTCAAGCTGTTAAAGATGCCATTGATATTGGTTATCGTCATATTGATTGTGCTCATGTTTATCAAAATGAACATGAAGTGGGAGAAGGTATTGAGGCTAAAATTAATGAAGGTGTTGTTAAGCGGTAAGTATACTTGAGTAAAGTTAATAATAATACAAATTAATTATAATTAATATCGTTGTTATCCTTTTTTAGTGAGGACTTATTTATCACTAGCAAATTATGGAATACTTTCCATCGTCCCGATTTGGTACGTGGTGCCTGTGAGACTACATTGAAAAATTTAAGATTATCTTATATCAATTTGTATTTGATACATTGGCCCATGGGTTACAAAGAAGATGGTGATTTATTCCCTGTAGATGCTGAGGGTAAAACTGCCTACTCTGATGTCGATTATGTTGATACCTGGAAAGAAATGGAAAAATTGGTAAAAGATGGTTTAGTTAAATCCATTGGTGTATCCAATTTCAATAAAAGGCAAATTGAACGTGTATTGGCTATTGCTACCATACCACCAGCCGTCAATCAAGTTGAATGTCATCCTTATTTGAATCAAAAGAAATTGATGGCATATTGTAAATCGAAAAATATTGCTATTACCGCTTACAGTCCTTTGGGATCACCTAATCGTCCTTGGGCTAAGGCTGGTGATCCAGTTATATTAGAAGATCCTAAGGTAAAGGAAACAATCTTTTAATAGGTAATATTTACGTAAAATCAATTTCCTTTTTTGTATTAAAGATCATTGCTATTGCTGATAAATACAAAAAAACTGCTGCTCAAATTTTGATTCGTTATCAAATTCAACGTGGCAACATTGTTATACCAAAATCTGTAACCAAGAGTCGCATTGCTTCAAACTTTGATGTCTTTGGATTTGAATTGTCAGCCGATGATATTGCTACCATTGATGGTTTTGATTGTAATGGTCGTTTTGTACCCCTACTTAAGTAAGTTGTATTAAAATTTTTATTATATTTCTTTAAATATTTAAAATTTCTTATCTTAAAATTTATCTTAAAACTAGTGATGCTGGTACTCATCCACATTATCCATTTAATGATGAGTTCTAAATGTTTTACATTTTTTTACTTTCAAAAACATTTTAAAAGTTTGGTAATCAAAATTATGTTATTTGTTTTTTTTTTTTTTTATAAAAAATAGTGATTGAATTGTTTTTAAATGTAGACTCAGAAAAGTTTGACAGTTAGCACTTGAAAGTTATTTGTGTAGTAATCAGTAGTTGTTGTTTTTAGATGCGTTTACAGTTGTTTTCTACAAAAAAAAAAAAAAAACAGTCGGCAGCAACAATGGCATTTGTGAATTCAAACACCAATATTCTTAAATTAAAATTTATTTCAAACAAATTTTTTGTTTGAAATGCTTGTAAATTGTAGCTTTTTATATAAAAATTGTTTAAAAACAAAAATTCAAATTTACAAAAAAATCAACAAAATTTTGTTTGTATTTACAAATCCCCATTGTTGGTGTCAGTTCAAAAAACTGTTTTTGTATATACAAAAATGACACTTGTTTAAATAAAATATTGATTTAGCTGGAATCAAAAACGTAGAAAATCGCTCTTATCAATGATTTTGGGGCTAAAGTGATTAAAAAATTTAAAAGTGTGATATAAAAATGTATGAAAAATTATTTAGATTTTTGTTAGTTTTTAAACTTATAAAAAATAACAGAGGACAAAATCATAACTTTTAAAAATTAATATGGTTATGAGCACCAATTCTATATATTTCAGGCACGCAGATTTCAATGACATACTATATATTTCGATGTATGGTACAGTTTTTCCACAAAATGGCTTTAAAGTTTGGCGCATGTATATGCAGTTTTTTACATGTGAATAATGTTTTGAAAATGCAATCAATCTGACTCCTCTCTGCTGAAATGTAAAGACAATCCATGTATTCTTATTTAAGGTGCATATTTTAGAAGAGCCTATCAGGAAGAGATGTTTCAGCAAGAAAAAAATTATTTAAATATGGTGTCTCTTATGCAAAACGCGAGATTTGTCAAAAATATTATATGACAGCATAGCTTTCCGAGATGACTAACTTCTAGTGTAATATGTGAATACATTTGAAAAATATTTGTACAAATAATCAGCCAAAAATGCTTATATTTCAAAAAGTTTTTCTAACAAAAACGGTGTTTTTGTGACAAAAGTGCACTTAAACGGAGGTTTCTATTAGGACCTTGGGGTCATCCTGGAAAGCTGCCATGTTAAATTTTTGACAAATCGGGAATTTTGCATAAAAAACGCTTTTATAAAATAACTTTTTCTTACTTATAAAACTCCTCTTAAATGCCTCTTTCCACTGCGTGGACATTTGATTAGCTCGATTAATTATTTAGCGATAGAATTCTCGAAAACCGAAAAAAATTTAATCAAATATGAATGTATCATAAATATTAATACTGGTCTTGTCCTTAGGTTACAACAGAAAGAAAAATTTATTTAATTTGCTAATTTTTGTATATAAAGTATGTCATTGAAAAAATAAAGTATGACATTGAAATCAGCATGCTCGAAATATACGGAATTGATGGTCAGAACCTTATTATTTTTTTGATGTCATGCAGTGTAAATTCTTGTTCGGTGACAAATTATTTCCTTATTATGACATTACAAAAAAGTACTTAAAAAATGACTTCTTTATCAGGATATTTTTCTAACAAATACCTCGTAAAATTTCTAGTTCCATCATTAAAAGATTTCTTAAGAAAGTGTGGCAATACTGCATGATAACACTTAAAAAATTTATATTATCTGCTCCACTTTTAGAAAGTACAGGAAAAACATGTTTGCTCCAGTTTATTTCAAATTATTAAAAAAAAAAACTCAAAATTTTCAAATTTTTAAAAAATTGTCAATTTCCACACAATACATTTTGAAAAATCGTCAATCGTCGTATCAAATCTCACTTTTAAAATCGTCAAAATTTAGACAAATCGTGAAAGTTGGCAGCGCTGCATTAATTCATTAAAAATATGGTTGGCAATATCGTTATAATGTTACCGAAATAATTGAAAAACCGTTATCCTTAAAATACTGTTACCGATATAACTGAAATTACGATATCCTATAAATACCCTTATCGAAATAACTGAAATACCGTTACCGAAATAACTGAAATAGCGTTAACCTTAAAATACCGTTACCGAAATAACCTAATATAGCGTTACCGTTAACAAAGCAATACATTTATTTTTTTAAAAATTAATTTAAGTCGTAATGTTTACCTATTGTTTTTACGTCGTTACATGATAAATAATTAAAAAATTATATAGAGTTGTGCTTCTTTCATTGTTGTTGGGTAATTTTTTTCAATTAATAATATCGTTATATTGGTAAATGGTTTGTTTAACAAATCTGCATAATAGAACAGAACTAGTTAAAAATGAACTAGTTCAATATAACAATATGAATAATTGAAAAAAAATTGTCGAACAAACATATGAACTAAAACAACGAACTTGTTTAATTAATGGAAATGAAGGCAATGAACTATGAACTATTGAGCGAAACTCTAAAATATAAAATATAACAAGTTAAAAAAATTTGTTCGTATGTAAAATAACGTTACTTTTTTAATACCGTTACCGAAATAACTGAAAAACCGTTATCCGTAAAAAATCGTGGCCAAAAAAAACGTTTTCAAAATAACTAAAATTATGCTACCGCTAAAATACCGTTACCGAAATAAAAAAAAATCCGTTTACCCTGGCCGATAACCGCATCGAATCGGTTACCATCCATGATTAAAATGTAATCTCTGGAGAACCGTCTAAAATTTTAACTTTAAATTTTGAGTAGGAAGTAGTAAATTAAAATTTTCATTGTAATAAAAAAAAAACGTAAATTTTAATATAGTATCTTTGTTTCAATTGTTTAAAAATTTATTGAATGAAAACTACTTTTTTAATAGTTATTTTGTCGATATTTTTAAAAATATATTTAAATTAAGAATTCTATATTTTCTTTAGATACAATTTAAGGTACTTTTTGTAAAGGGTCCGCCATCTAACGTTTTTTTTTCAAATAGTGCTTAATGGTAACACTTAGCTCATGTCTGATTTGAAAGATAATTAGTTTTATCCTTCCGCTGAACGAATATGGTTGTGTATACGCTTGAACAACGCTGGGAAATATTGCGACATTACTTTGAAAATCATGGTAATGTTGCAGAATGTGTGCGAAAATTGCGTACTGTTTTTGAAGATCGCATTATCAGCCACAGAGCTGATGTCGTTTGGCCACCTCGGAGCTGCGATTTGACACCGTTGGACTATTATTTGTGGGGTGCCGTCAAAGATAAGTGTTACGCCAACAAGCAAGCCAGAGACAATTGACGCTTTAAAGGACAATATTCGTGAAGCCATTGGTGAAATACAGCTGCACACAATCGATAATGTGCTTAAAAATTGGACCGATCGTGTAGGCTACTGCATGGTCAGCTGAGGCAGCCATTTGAATGAAATTATTTTCCATTATTAACCGGAAGGATTGTACTTTCAAATAAAAAAAGAAATTTGAGAAAATATTCAGTAGTTTTTTTATAGCATTTTCAAAAAAAAAAAAAACAGTTATTTGGCAGACCCTTTATATAATAAAAAGAAAAAAAAAAGAATTTTTTATTTAAATATATTTTGAAACTACCGAAAAAATAGCTGTTAAAAATAGTATATTTTTTTTTGCCAATTTCTCGGTTGTTTCAAAATGTATCAGTTATTTTTACGATATTTTTTTAGTTATTTATACTGCACTTTTAAAATGGTAAAAACCTTTCTTTTAAAATGCATATAACTTTTTTAACTGTCATTTTCAACAGTCATTTTGTAGTAAAAATTTGTCAGTTATTTGTACGAACTTTTTAGTTATTTTTATTACATATTTTTTAGTAATTTTGCAACATTTAAAAATAACTAATTTTTTAGTAGGTTAGGTTAGGTTTTTAGTAATTTTAAAGGTAAATACCATTGTAGCCTTTTCAAATTCTACCGACAAACTTTTCTTGAATGTAGTTGCTAGTAAACCTAATTTAAAACAATTTTTGCCTTGTGTTAATATATAACAAATTCGCACAAATTTTTCATTATCCACATTTTGTACAACTTTAATATTTTTTTAAGAACTAACATTGTTTCACATTCATCATTCATCACAGCCATTTCTTTTAGTTTATAGCTTGCTTTTAATATTTTTGTTTGCTTTTTTTATTTAACTAATTTAAAAGCTATTCAAAATATGCACTAATCCTTTTCATTTCTTTTTCTTGTTTTGGCTTTTGTCCGTTTCAAATTTTGTATTGTTTATTAAAATAAACCGAATATATTTTTTCTTTTCTTTAGTGTTTCTGACCATCCCCACCATCCTTTTGAAAAAGATGAATATTAAATCAACATTTGTGCCTTATTACACAAATTTACCGGCAAAGCCTTAAATATAGAATTTTTATAAAATATTAATAAAACTATAGTTTGTATTTGATATTCGTTATATTTTATTAGTATTTTCTAAAGATTAATATTTAAAAATAAAATAAATATCTTATATTATAAGGTGAAAAAATATACACTCTTACTTTAAAATAGATTAAGTCGGTTTTAAATTACAAAAGTTGACTATTTTCGTATGGTACAAAATATTTATAATATACTTTGAAATTGAAGTTTTTTATTCATTTTCTTTTTATCACTGTGTTTGTTACAACTTAATACAAAAAGTACACAAATCTTTCCAATTGTAGTAAAAGAAGTAAGAATTTCGAGTAAACAAACACCGATTCTATTTTCAAATTTTCTTTATATTTTTAAATATTTTGAAAACAAATAAAATAAACGAAAGTTTTGAATATTATTATTATTTTAAAAGTTAAGATCATGGCATAACAACACAGGTAAAGGCATTCGGGGGAACGAGTGGTTTTTATTTGACTTTATATGGTTTTTTTTTTTTATTTTTTCTATATGAATTTTTGACATTTTGTTTTTGAAAACGAGAGAACATTTTTCTAATAAGTCTACCAGGTATGGTTTTGTCATGGTTTATATATATTTTAAATATTTTGCATGGCACAGATAACGCAAAACCCTTTCTCTAAAATAAAGTCGATTTTAACAAAAATAAACATTTGTAAATTTTAGATAGTAAGGCTGATAACATTGCGCAACTTGAAAAATAAAACAAGAGTACCGACAATTGATCCTAAATATTTCAGCCAGGCTGATTTTAATGATTGAGATTTCTCACTTATGGCCCAGATATTTCACAAATTGGTATTCAAGTTTTGCATGTTTTAATGAAATTTCTTATACATATAGTTTTAAAAATGAGATATTTTATCTTACAAGGAAACTACACACGGTTGAATCCCCAGATTTGAATGAAACTTGGATATGTTGTAAAGGACAAAAAATATTAGACATGCATTGTTTTTTTTTTGGTGCGCAATCTCAAGGTTAGGACTTCAAAAGTGCGGTAAAAAATTACACAATTTGACGCTTTTTTAACTGTGTAGTCCAAATAAAAAAACCTTCGCTTGCTGCGTCGAAATTAAAAAACACATGCATAGTGGACGTATATATACGTCTTACGCAACAGAATAGAGTTCTGATAAAACGTATATATACGTCTTACGCAGCAGAGATGTTAATATATTTCTTATATACGTTATTAAACTATAGGCAAACTGGGTATTTTAAGGGCACACCCACTGGTATATAAAACATGTCCGTGCATGTCGGAACATTTTTGTAATTAAAAAAATATTTTTTCGAAAACCACATTTGTATGGGTAGTTGTTGGATTGTGTTCAAATGAACATATAATAATGATTATGTAATTTTATCGAGTTGTTTCCGTTCTTTTTTCAATTTTCTTAATCGTTTGGCTTTAACCCGACTTTTCCCGAAAAGCTTTTATAACCCATATAATAAATATTTCAAATAAGTGACAACACTGCGTACAAAAAAATCTGAATTTCTTAAATTCTAAAAATATTTTCATACAAAAATTTGGTAAATTTATTATCCTATTTCGGAATAAGCAAAAAACAAATGTATTTCGTTCCTTAGGTTTGTTTATATGACAGCATAGCGAAAAAGGCTGACTATGAGCTTATCTTTTAGTATAATATGTAAATATATTTAAAAATTACATGTACCAAAAATCAGCTAAAAAAGTTTATATTTGAGAAAGTTAGTTTAACAAAAACGGAAAATTTCATACAAAAAAGTGTTAAAATTTGATCAAGTAAATTTTAATAAGCTAAGTTAAAATGCAAGGATATCTGTTATCCTTTCTAAAATTAAAATTAAAATCAAATATAATGAAAGTCCTTGGTAAGTAGAAAACAAAACTATAATGATATCGTTTTCAGGTAATTAGAAAACTACCACAAAAAAAAAATTATTTCCGTTAAAAATATTGTTAAAAATATTAATAAAATAATGCAATTTAGTAAAGACAAAATTTTAAAAACTTAATAACTTTTAACGGGGTTACCATAAAGAGAACATTTTTGCACAATTTTTCTCAGCAAAAAAATGCTTTTTGATTGTGTGTAACAAAAAAGTTATTTATAAGTTTTTTTGAAAAAATTTGATTTTTTCCGACCACTCTATTTCCGAACACTCTATTTTCGAACACTATTTCCGACCACTCTATTTCCGAACACTATTTCTATTTTAAAATAATTGTTGGTGTAGAATCGAAAGGGGAATTCAAATTTCATATAAATACAGCTCTTTTTGCTCTACAGGCAAAAGATCCCTAAACCAGCCTGTTTGGCAGCCGCGCGCCAGTGGAATAACTTGGAATTTAAAAGAAATAATAACGCCATGTTTTTTATTGATGCCAAAACATTTTAAAAAGTGATGATATACCAAAAACAAAGAATCCTTATACTTTTCTGACGAACTCTAATAAACACATACAATTGAAGTTAAAAGTGGGTTACATACATGTATCTTATTATATCAAATTAGATAAAATTTGATTAAATTTTATTCGAGATTTGATCATATGCGGGACATTAAATTATATCTAAATAGATCCGATTTTATATAATTTTAGCCGATAGTAGGTATGCTTTTTTTGAATTGAAGTTATGCTTAAAAGTATTTAACTTGAAAATTAAAATTTCTAGAAATCTACAATTTTAAAGACCAACATTTTTTTAAATGAAACATAACGAAATGTTTTAAAATTAACAAGAATAAATTTAGTTTTTAAAAAATATATAATTAAGTGATTTTGTCTTATCAAATGTACTAATTTTTTTTTTTTTGAACAATCGAAATTAAAGGCAAATTCAACTAACGATAATTCCAATAAAAAAACAAGTTATCTAAAAAATTTAAAAGCCGAAAAAGGGTAAGAGTCACCTATTTAGGCGACGTTACAAGTATTATGAAAAATATAAATATATATATTTTTTTTATCAAAATCGAGGCTTTTTCCTGTTATATAGCTCGAACGCCTGATGTCGGAGTGTGAATCTAAGCGCAGATTTGAATTCAGCGTAAGGCACGCTTTTCCTTAATAAAAGTATGGTTTAGTTCTAGTGTCAAATATACAAAAAGTACTTACATGTACTCAGAGGAGCTCCCTACTGTATAAATCTATATAAAATTATAAGGAACATATTTTCAGTATGAAGTCACATATAGTATAGTTAAGACTTAACTTGGGACAATATATAATCATATCGATCACTACATATATTTGATTTTTTTTTTTATATGGCTTATGTAGTTATATATGGAGTAAGATTTGGAGACATAATTCTCAAGAACCATATAAAAAATTCTCAATAAAAATTATCAGATGTATTTGTATATAATGATATAAGCCGTAATGTGACTCCCTTCAAAGTCAGATATGACTTAATCATATTATATATGACTATTTTACCCGTGTAGTAATTTCAGTTACAAAAGCGATAAGGGTAATAACCATTAAAATAATTAAAAATATAGTTGTTTTTAACTGTTTAAAAACAATTAACAAATTTAGTAAAAAACAACTCACACTGTCGTAAAAACTACTGTTTTTAGCAGTTATTTTTCGGCAAATGTTTTTTAATAAAAAAATGTATTTTTCTTTCAATTACAATATTTCCTATTTAAAATTTAAAATTCCAAACGATACTCGAGTTATAACGTTTGTATGCATTGAAGATACAATGAAATTTTATAATTATTATTTGCAAATAACTCTCATAACTTAACTGTTTACTGCAAAATTACTGTTTTGGTAGTTTTTTTTTTTATTAAAATAACTGATTCAAACAATTGTTAAAAAATACAGTAATTTTCTTCAGTTGTTTATTTAAATAACTGTCATAACAGTTGTTTGGTTTGATTTCAAAGAAAAACAACAGCAGTTAAAAACAACTACTACTGATTACTACACAAACAACTGTCATGTATTATATATATACAAATTTTTGTGCGTGGTTGCCATGATAATCTATTCAAAGGCAATTTTAACTGGATAGTATAAAATTCGTCACTACTATGAAATATGTCGTACAATACGTAATCAAAGTTTTAAAATAGGCTTTTTTGTACTCATTTAATTAGTATTTTTATACTATAGTTTCCTAAAAACACATTACAAGATCACTTAATTCAATTTGAACACTTTTAAGGCTTCTTGTAAAGTTTACATACGTTTACAAAACTATTAAGTGTTAATGACATTAACATTGCAGTTCTCTTTTTGTTTAAACTGAAGGAAGCCAATAAAATTCATTCATAATTTTTGATTTTTGTTGTTGTTACATTTTATGCACTTTAACTGGATATTTTAATACTGTTGATTTATTTCAATTAAAAGCACTGATTTCGAATGGTGCTAGAATTTTATTTATTTGAATTTTTTTTAAAATTCAAATATTTTCTTTAACGGATCTATGCACCAACCGATCTCAGTTCTTTAAAATTGAATTTTACTATAAAATTTGTAATATGACAATTTCAAATTCACTTTAGAAATATTTATTTCAAATTAATTAACACTTAATACACATTTAATCCTTTCTTTTGTTGGTAATTTTGTAAAATCCTAAAACTGCTGTAGTTTGATTTTTCAGTTTTTTTTTAATCCAATCCGTGTTTTAAAGTTTTTGAATATTTTATGTCATGTTTAAAGCTCTATCATTTGTCAACTAATTGTTGTAAATTTAAAACCCCAGCTTAAATGTTGAAAACCTGTTACAGCTGAGAAAACTTTTACAAAAGATTTACATTCTACTTTTATAGTTTCCTTCTCTGCGTTTTTTATACATGCAGTAATATTATACATGTAGCAATATTTAAAATAAAATTGAAAACAGAACAAATGTTTGATCATCATCATTATCTTTTGAGTATCATTATTAACATGGCTTGTCTGTCAATGTAAGTAGTTCTTACATTACCAATAGTTTTTACCTAAATCCTTGTTTGTTTTTGTAGTAACGGTTTTGTACTTTTAATCAAAAGTTACCATATTGTAACATGAGTTTAAAATAAATTTATACATGCAAAAAATGTGGCAACCCGACCAAAAAAGCTTATATATAGCGTGGTATAATTTGATGTAATTATATATAATTTTATATGCGGCTTTCACATCTAATAATTATTTTTACGAAAATTGCTAATATAGTGCTTTATATTATGATATATCAATATATCTTATGTTACATGTCGCACTTGATCAACAAGAGGGTATTAACTCGAAATTTTTAAAATATCACTTTTTTCAAGAAATCAACTAACAACATCAATATCTATTTATTGTAAAAATTTCAACGTATTCCGATTACTCTTTCATCTCGAAAACCACTTTTGAGACCATTTTCATGATAATGTAGTGATTACCTTTATGTCAACAAAAAGGTATTATTTCGAGTTAATACAAAAGTTCAAATAGAAATGAATTGTATATTTTCATAAAAAGGTATTATTTTGATTTGAGCCTTTATTTATGTTAAAAATAATCAAACTGTTTTATTTATATTTGGTTGTATTTTGAGTTGATACTGTTTTGTTGATAAAATTTGTTTTATTCTATAAATTTAAATCGATAAAATTTCAAAAAAATGGTATTAACTCAAAAAATTGCTTTTTTTTTTTGCAATGAGTGGTAAAATTTGAAACAAAACAATGTATATATATTTTCAAATGGAATTTGCTTATTATGATATGTTTGAATTTTTAAGTTCTGTTAAAATGTGGCCATAAACAGTTTTTTGACTCTACTGAAAATTTTAAAATTTTGAGTTAATACCCTCTTGTTGATCAAGTGCGATATGTATAAGTTGATTTTTTTATCTCTTCATACATACTTGATAAAGCTAAATATGAGATCATATCTACTTCAATGTATAATTATATATAGTTATATATGATATAATAAAATCAAACGAATTCTATCACTTTTAAATATACATATATATGGCATCACATATAATTCTATATAAATATATGTGTTAAAATTAAAAAAGAAATTAACAACAACAAAAATCTACCACATTTATATATAATTATCAGAAAAGACAAAAAACGAAAATTAAAAAAACTTAGAAAAGCTACACTTAAAACAAAGTTCAAAGTTAATAGATTAAATATTACATATGAGAAAAAAATCATTTAAAGCAGCATATTCTAAAAAGGCAATTATAATCCCAAAATCTTAAGAAAACGCTTTTTTAAGGCGGACTTATTTTTTTGAATAGGACTTTATTTTTTTTTAATTTCTCCCCTTTTATTTTTGTGTAAAAATTCTCATTGAATATTAACCTTTTGATATGGCAACATTTGATCAAATTTAGAATAACAGAGATGTACAATATTTGTTGCTGAGTTTGTGTGATAACATTTACACAAAATCATACACCTTAAAATTGTTACAATCATGTTAAAGACAATGAGATTGTTAAAAAATTATCAAAATCGGTACAGCGGTTCAAAAAGTGATTAAAAAAGTAAATACACCTCTAACAACTCCACACAAAATGGTAAGGAAATGTTTCCCAATGGTGTTTTGGCTATATAAAAAAATAAGTGGAATATTCCAATTCCAAAACATCAGCTTAATTAATAATTTTTCCAAAAGCTGCCCGCCCGAGACTAATACGACATTTAATTTTACAAGTCGGAAATGATTCCGATTTTTATTTCGTGACACCAGATATTTATATTGTTGAACCTGTTTAATTTAATTTCCTTCTTCTAACATTAGATTCCCACCCATTGCTAGATTAGTCATGAATTTAGTTTTATCAGTATTAATACTTAAACCAACCACACTTGTTGCGTCTTTCAACTGCTTCAACATTTGCTGTGCATTTATTTAAAAAATGGTAGCTTTTACCAATTTTTTTAACAGTTTCAAAATTTTTGTAGCAAAAATTTGTCAGTTTTTACGACAAAACTCCCCCCAGAGGGACGCCTTAGGTGGGAGTTTTATCGCCTCTCCTGTGGCTGCTAGAACGGAATTCTCAGGACATTTGATTACAGGGGTGGGAAAGTCGTTGCCTACGCGGATGACATAGTGCTGCTGGTCAGGGGAAATTTTTGCCCACGATCAGCGAGATTATGCAGGTGGGGCTGGGCGAGCTCTCGGCATGGGTGAAAGATAGGGGACTGGGTGTAAGCCCTAACAAGACTGAACTGGTGCTTTTTAACAGGAAGTATAAAATAGAGGAGTTTAGGAGGCCAATGTAAGATGGCGTCGGGTTGACTCTATCGGACGGTGCTAAGTATTTGGGTTGCTTCCTAGACAGCAAATTGTCTTGGAAGAGAAATACTCAGGAAAGAATAAAAAGGGGACTCAATGCCTACTACACATGCAGAAACTCCATCGGTAAGAATTGGGGACTAAGACGGGATATGGTAAACTGGACTTACACGTAGGTAGTTAGACCTATTCTCACTTATGGATGTACTGTCTGGTGGGATGCATTGAGAGTGGATAACTGTAGGAAAATGCTCAACAAGGCCCAAAGTAGTGCATCTCTTGGTATTACAGGTGCGAGGAGAAGCACTCTACAGGTAGCGTTGGATATCATACTGTATCTGTCCCCAATTGAACATTATGTGAGGAGTGTGGCTGCTAGGAACTTATTTGGGCTCTACGAGTCTGCGTTGGTAAGACCTAGGCGGGATGGTCACACAAAAATATTGTACGAAGTAGGACTGCTTGATCAGGGTAGTGTTCTCGAGGGAATATCGGATCATATGATCTTAGCCTTAGACTTCGGTGGAACACCACCGGAGGACTTTTCGAACAGGGAAGTCTGGCGTGGATCCAAGGGGCTGTTCGAGGGGTGGGCAGTATTCACGGACGGGTCCAAAATATACACGGGCACAGGTTCCGGTGTATATATTGCTGACACTGACGTGAAAAGGTCATACAGACTCCCAGACGAGTGCAGTATCTTCCAAGCTGAGATCCTAGCGATCTGGAGGGCGACGGAAGTTATACTGGGTCACATCGTTGGGGGATCTAGGGTGACAATTTATGTGGATAGTCAGGCAGCGCTCAGAGCACTGACAAATTGTAGGTGTACTCTGAGGGAGCTCATGGAGGCATTCACTGTGAGGCTGTGTTGGGTACCCAGACACTGTAAGGTGGATGGCAATGAGATGGCGGACGAACTTGCGAGGGAGGGTTCGAATCTGGTCTTTGAGGTAATGGTCAGTGGAGGGGGGGGGGGGGGGGGTAAAGCAGTTGCATTAACTGCCATTTTCAGTAGATTCTACTGACAATCTTTTTGATTGTAGTTTTGTTCTGAAATAGAGCATATAGAGTAAACGACGTGAATTTGGAATTACCAATGTTTTTAGATAAAACTGGATTTTATATGAATTATTAACTTTACATGCTTTTAAGTCATTTATTTCCAAAACTGTAGTAGAAAAGCAAAATGGTCTTAAAATTGGAATCACCCACTTTCTGAACTAAAAAAAAAACATGGATTTTAGTAAAATTTACCATCTCAATCGAGAGATCTCTATGTTTCTTCAATTAAATTAGAATTAAAAAAAATCTAGTAAATAAAATATTAAGGTAATTAATACAATTATAGGATTGTTCATCACTGACAGTCCCAACTCAATGTAAAACCTCTGCTCTTATTATTAAATTTTCATCTTGTTATACAATTCTTTTGTTTTATATTTCTTTTTGTTATGAACATTTCATCTAATAGACACCATGTATGGTTAGATTAGTATAATGGACAAAGGTAATATAATTCAACCGTTTTTCCACTATAACAACGCTGTGTTATTTGCTCATGTCTTTATAACGTTCAAATAATTATAATATAGTCTTATATTTATATAAAAATTTCTGTTAGTTGCTTCTTAAATTACACAAACTTTGGGATTTTTTAATAGAATTATTTTTTTTTTCTATTTGTCATCTGATGTTTGTACGATTTTTTTTTCCTTAAGAAGGAAGCCCTTCACCTGGTTGAAGAAAAAAAAAACAACAAGTGAAGTCTGTTGGGTGGTTCCTCTAGATTTCGATGAAATTCAGATATAAGATAGAGGATATGCAAAAGTAATAAAAATTGGTAAGAAACATACCTGCCCAAACGCGTATTTAGGAGATAAAAATGGGTTTCAAAGTTGCTCAAAACTTTTTAGTTCTAAAAATATGTACTATTTTTTGTACACAAATGGAAAGGTCATCCAAATACTTTTCATTTCATACCAAACTTGTATATTACTTCAAGAAGCATAAAAAACGCAACATAAACATAACTTGTCACATATTCAAATTTTATGTCAATAGGAAGGAACCCACTAGCGGACCTTCCTGGTTAGCATAACGGTTGGATGTTTATTTTACAGTATGTGGTTTTCTGATTGTTAGTGGCATCTTCTTTTATATTTGTATCGTTGTTACTATTTTTAGGTATATTTATCATGGATGGTAACCGATTCGATGCGGGTATCGGTAGGATTAACACTATTTTCGTTTATTTCTGTAACGGTATTTTAGGGGTAACGATATTTCAGTTATTTCGGTAACGGGTTTTTAGTGTTAAAGGTATTTTACTTATTTAGGTATCGGCATTTTAGCGGTAACGCTATTTTCGTTTATTTCGGTAAAGTTAATTTAGGGGTAACGGGTTTTCAGTTATTTCGGTAACGGCATTTAAGAATAATAGTACTTAAGTTTTTCAGGTTATGTCAATGTACATCGATAATTTTAGCCCCATTATGCCCGAATTCTAATGACTAATTACATTATGGGGAATGGGATCGGTTCTGCGTGTGCCACAGAATTGGTCCCTTGGTGCCAGAGACCGGTCCTCTGCTAAACCCTACCCTATGTAAACTACTGGCAACTCCAACATTGGCTTGTCATAGGAGGGGGTCATTTGTCCTGCTTTAAACCACAGGATATTTTAGTTATTTCGGTAACGGTATTTTAAGGATATTGGTATTTTAGTTATATCGGTAACTGTGTTTCACAAATAGTGGTATTTCAATTATTTCGGTAATGGTATTTTAGGGATAACGATAGTCAATTGAGAGGACTTTGAATCGATAACGGTATTTTAGCGGTATTGCCTGACATCCCTGATATTTATGATAAATAAAAAGCGGATATATATGGCAACACGTAACAGTGTAATTCCAACAGACTTCATACATATAGGAAATATCTGCAGTTATGAATGTAAGTGGCTACCTACATATATTTTTTGATATCAATTTCATTATTTAGACTTGTTGAAGATCTCTTTTTCTACATACAAGAGGAAAAAAAATAATGTCAATTCTTAAGGTTTCATATTTCTATGAATGACATGATTTCATTGTTAAAATTCTTTTTATTTTAAAATGCAGTTTTATTTTCTCAATGTATATAATAAGTATCCAATGATCATTGGATTCAAAATTTTATGATTTTTTTAAGTATAGGTATTAGGGCGGGTCGATTTAAAAATCGCTCAAAGTTCAAGGAAAATCGTATTCTAGGGATCAAAATAAGAAACTTTGCCGAAGGAACCATACCTCTAATACGAATTCTGATGTCCCGACTTTTGACCCAAAGCGTCAAATTTTGAAAAAGACTACTTTGATATTTCAGAAAGTAGGTGGAATCTCTCCAAGATTATTGGAGCTACTTCTTCTCCGGCGCGCTAGCAGATTAATGCATAAATCATAATTCTAGGTGACCGTTAAGGGGTTAAAATTTAAGTTGAAAGAGTGTTTTTAAAGCAAAATGTACAAATCTCGGGATAGAGATATTTCAGAAAGTAGGAGGAGTCTTTCCAAGATTAGGGTCTCTATTTCTTCTCCGGAAGACGCTCTAGCAGATGAATGTATAAATTATATTCGATTGGGTTGGATTCGATTGGGGCACTCTAAATGGCTCATAGTGGAATTTTTCAAAATTTGACCCTACGGGTCAAAAGTCGGGACATCAGAATTCGTTTTAGAGGTATGGTTCCTTCGGCAAAGATTCTTATTTTGATCCCTAGAATACGATTTTCCTTGAACGTTGAGCGATTTTTTTGCCTCCATACAAATCGACCCGGCCTAATAGGTATATTTGAATTATGGTTTTTTTTAAAGTGCACATGCCGGTAAATACAAGGGCACACAAAAAACTAATTATTTGGGGAGCCGCTCTAGATATTTGATTTATTTTTTTTAATTTTTAATCCTCTAATGCACAGAAAAAATTATTGTCAAAATAATTTCAATTAAACTTTTGATTGATTTGAAACTCACTTTTAATTACAATTTTAGTAATTATATTAAATGTTCAATTGAAAATGAATTTGAAGCCACAAAATTTCCAGTTTTTATAATAAAATATAAAGGTAATTTATTTAAATTTTCGCGTTTTTTCAATATTATATTAACAATTTTTTTAAATATTAATAATTTTTTAAATTATGTTTTTTTTTTAATTATGTATATTTTTTAAATTTTGACCGTTAATTTAAAATTTTGCGATTTTTTAAAATATTAACGATTTTTTACAGTTTTAGCATTTTTTTTTTAATTTTAGCGATTTTTCTTAAATTTTGACGATTTTTTTCAATTTTCCAATTTTTGGCGATTTTTTTGCAATTTTAATTAAAATTTTAATAGTTTCTTTTAAACATTTGTTTGACAATAAAAACAAAATTTTTAATAGATAAATTAAATTAAAATTAAATTAAAACGGCAAAAAATCGCTAAAATTTAAAAAAGTCGCCAAAATAACAAAAATGCTAAAATTTAAAAAATCACACAAATTAAAAAAAAAAATCTTCAAAATTTAAATAATTGAAAAACCACTATGCTTTAAATACCGTTACTGAAATAAGCTGACGAGACCAGAAAAAATAATCGCTGTAAATACACTCAGGGAACTTCTGCTTTAAAAATATGTAGTTGTTTGGATTGTAATACAGTTTCTTTATTTTTAATGTAATTGTCATTCATTTGTAGTACAAATTAAATATTTTACTAACCTTGTAGTTCATTTAAAAAGCAAACCACATCAAATGGCCGTTTTATGATTTTACATTAATTTTTACAGTTGTTTTTTGTTATTTAAAAAAATAAAAAAATGTTTGTTTATTTTTTACTACAATTGTTAGTAATTTTTACTACAATTGTTAGTAATTTTTTGAACATTAAAAAACAAATGACAATGTTAATTGAATTTATTGAAATGTAAGTCGTCCTTTCTTTAAGTGAAATTTCAATTGTTTTTAACTACATTTGCAGTGGTCTTCACCTACATAGTATTCTAAGTGTAGATATATTTTCCCAAAGTTTGATCATAAACTAGACAACAGTCATTGGAATTCGGGCATAATAGGGCTAGAAATATTGGTTATATACCGTTACCGAAATAACCGAAAAAACCGTTATCCTTAAAATACCGTTACCGAAATAACTAAAATACATGGATGGTTACCGATTCGATGCGGTTTATTTCGGTAACAGTATTTTAGGGCTAACGATATTTCTGTTATTTCGGTAACGGTTTTTAGCATTAACGGTATTTTACTTATTTCGGTATCGGTACTGCAGCGTTAGCGATATGTCAGTTGTTTCGGTAAGGGTTTTTTTTAGCAGGGATGACGGCAGGCAATACCGTTACCGAAATAAAAGAAAATAGCGCTACCCTTATCGATACGGCATCGAATCTGTTACCATCCATTCTAATATTGGAAAAAATCCCCAGAATTAAAAATTAACACCTAAATTGAAAAAAATCGGAAAATTTAAAAAAATCTTTAAAATGTAAAAAAATCTTCAAAAAGTTTGAAAAATATGATAAAAAAAAAACACCAATATTTAAGAAAATCTAAAAAAAATGTCCGAAATTGAAAAAATAAAAAATTGCAAAAAATTGGAATATTTTTTAAGAATTAAAAAAAAATTATAAAATTGGAAAAATCGCCAATAGTGAAGAAAATTGCTAATATTTGAAACAATTGATAAAATTGAAAAACGCCAATATTGTAGGAATCGTCATTATTATAGCGCTAAAATTGACAAAGTCGCCTAAATAAAATTAAGAACATTAATATCTCGAAAACATTTTTCATTGTTGCCATTTTTTATTTTTTTAGGAAATTTGATAAATTTTTACGATTTTTTTAATCGTTGCGATTTTGATGATATGTTTTTTTTTATAATTTCAGAGATTTTCTTTAAATTTTGGGGGTATTTTTGTTTTTAATTTTGGCGATTTTTTAAAGTTTTGACAATTTTTTTTTAATTTGAGGGATTTTTTTCAATTCTGTCGCTTTCCTCAAATATTAGCTATTTAATAATTAAATCGATTTTTTTAAAATTAATTTTTTAAAATTTTGATTTTTTTCAATTTGTTGTCAAATTGGATTTAAAAAAAAAAACTGTAAATTTTGTGTGTACCAAATCATTTTCAATTAAACATTTAATAGATGTTAATAAACTTTTAATTGAAAGTGAGTTCTAATAAAAGTTTAATTGAGTTCTAATAAAAGTTTAATTTTATTGACAATAATTTGTTCTGTAGCGAGTAAGACATTTATTCGGACACCCTAATGCAAAGTAATATGGCTTTAGAAATGTCACAGAACAAAACAAATCTAATGATGTACGATATGTTTGCAAATGCATGATGGACGGCTTTTGACCAATAATCATCATGTTCTTGAGGGGGAAAAATGTGCTTACTTGCATTCAATAATCAAACCCATTCATGTTTGAATGCATTCATCATCATTCATTTTACGAAACAATTGTAGTGCATATATGAATCTTTAAGTAAGTACCTATATATGAATCATTATACGGAAGTCCATTAAACAAGTGTTTGTTCACAAACACATATGGCATTACAATGTGGCCAATAATATCTGGTTTTATTTTTTAGTTTTGAATCTCCACATAATTTTCAACTAAAGAACAGATTTTTGATGTACATTGTTTTTTTAAATTAAAATATCATAAAATCTTGGAAATATGAAGTTATATTCATTTATTGCTCGATCATTATGTGAATGAGCGATAATTTATTTCGTTTCCACAATTGGCGACAACTTTGAAATTTATCCATGAACTTTATTGAAATATTATATATTTTCTTCATTAAAATACAGAAAAAAGAATCCTTAAAGAATTACGATGATAACATCCAGTACCTATTTTAAACGCGTTGTATTGTTTTTGTGTAAAAATATATCATCCACCCTGTTTCACACAATTTTGTACTACATACTTACTTCACATCATTGACGACTTGGACGGACTTCAATTGATACGACATCATGGTTACCATGATTTAGTCATTGTATCGTAGTTATATTGAAAAAGGACTATTTGAGCACATTACTTTGTAATGTTGTTGTGAGTGAGTGAGTGAATGAATGAATAAATGCATTAAAATGCATTTGATGCTACACTATTCATTGAAAGTGAAATATGCTTCATTAACTATACAAAACGTGCTAGATTTAATATAGATCTTTAAAAGTATTAATTGTTTTTGAAAGACTATATTTATGCCACAAAAACAAAAAGATTTTATTCTCCCTATTTTGCTCAACTTTTCTAAATCATTTCTAATTTTATTTTCTGGGATTCCAAAATTATTTTAAAATGTTTATATTTTCGTTCGAAAAATTTATATTTTTTGACAAAGTTTTTTCACTTTAAGGAAAATCTTATATATAAAAATTTAAGATAAAGCTAAATTTTTAATTCAAAATTCAGAAAAAGACAAACGAGCTCTTTGAGAGGTGGTACAAGGGCTGGCAGCAAGTGCTTTCCAAATACCAAAATGATAACATCATTAGACAAAAGATCCATCTGTTCAAAAAATGTAGGAACAACACTGGGGGAAACAAAATTTACCACGTTTTCAAACCCATGAAATAGGTGGTCAAAAAATAGATTTTCAAAAATAAAATTAAAAAACATTCATTTATAGATTTTTGTTTGGTTCTGCCGGGGCTTGAACCCTGGCCGCTATATTGGCAGTATATATTTCTACATACTGAGCTAACAAGACATACAATAACTGTTCAAATATGTCAGTACTGGCATCAGGTTTCTTTTAAAACATCGTTGAGAAAACAAAAAAAAGTTGGTCTTTAAAAACTAAACTTTCCACAAAACAAAAAAAAAAAAATAAAAAATCAATTTAATATTAAACACAATATAAAACAGAATAAAAAATCCCCAAAAATGATTGTATGCTCGAACTCGAAACCTTCGGACTACAAACATTTTTAACAAAGCGTCACAATTTTTAGAAAATGAATGGACTTTTGAACCGTTGGAAAACACTTCTACCCAAAATCAACTTTAAGATTGAATTCCTTTAATTGCTCTGTAATACTATTTTTATATGGCTATTTATATACTTGAGTGATGTTTTTGATATAAAAGTGTTCGGAAATGAAATCCAATATGATGGGCAGTTTAACTTTAAAGTTAGTTAAATTGGCGAGATAAATAAATAAATAAACAAATAAATTGATAAATTCTTTTTCCTTTTAAACGAGCTTAAGATCCTTTATTTATAAATTATAATTATTTATTTCCAATAATTTGTCTCCACATTGGGTGAATTCTTCAATTCTTTAAAATTTTTTTTTTCTTAAATTTTAGCAATTTTTTTAAATTTTTGACAATTTTTGCCATTTTTTTTTTAAAGTTGGCTCTGTTGGCTGTTTTTCAAAAGTTGTAATAAGGTTCTGACTATTCTATTCATTTCGGGCATGCTGATTTCAATGGCGTACCTTATTTTTCGTTGTATAAAGTTTGACGCATTTTAATATTGTTTTTTATATAAAAAAATTTGCAAATGGAATAATTCTGATTTCCTTCTGTTGAAATCTAAGGACAAGACTATTGTTAATATTTATGGTACATATTTGATTCCACAAGCTTAAATTAAACTCGCTGTTAAGCGTTTGTTCTAAATAATTAATCGAGCTAATCAAATGTTCACGCACTGGAAAGAGTCATTTAAGAGGAGCTAATTTAGTTATTTTATCAAAGCGTTATTTGTGCAAATTCGCTATTTCTCAACAATTTCTTATGGCACCATAGCTTTCTAGGATGATCCCAAGGTGCAGCTTTTAGTATGATATGTAAATACATTTTAAAAGTATTTTTTTTCAAATTTTCAGCTGAAAATATTGATACTTGCAAAAACTTTTCTAACAAAAACCTCCGTTGGTACATATTTGTCACAAAAGTGGGATTTTTGTTAGAAAAACTTTTTCTAATATAAACAGTTTTGGCTGATTTTTTCATATAAACTTTTCAAAGGTATTCACATATCATACTAAAAGTTGAACTCTGGGCCATATAAAGTTTTTGACAAATGGCGCGTTTTTGCATATGAGGAACCATTTTAAATCCTAAAGCTATCAATTAAAAATTAATTGAATCAATTAAATATTTGCTCAAATTCGGAACTTGCTTGACATTTTTTTATATTATGGTTCAAAAGCAAACATCAACACATTTTTGCTATTTTTGTAATATTTATGTAGTTGTTTTTTATAAATGTTTATGTTTAGTGGTATTAGTAATAGATTAGATATTAATTCTTATTAGGTTTATTACTTCATTAAGATGAATAATTAATTTTGTTTCAGTTGTTTAAATCTGAATATTTATTTATTCTAAAACATTATCATAAAATTGATAATGTAATTTTTAAAGTTTTATTTAGTTTAATAAAAATTTAATTTTTTTTTAAACAGACAGAAAATGCAGAAAATATATTAAAAATTATGACAGACGTGGTAGAGAAGAATGAGTGTATTTTCTAAAAATCATAACTACATTGTAAATTTTCAATTTTCTGAATCAGACTGCGCAGTTTCTGGTATTGAACCTTCGTCAGTGATGTAATGTAATATTTGTTATGTTTTTATTTGTTCGATTGCGTCTATATGAAATTTTCTGTGCAATCACTGACCGTGATATAGATAAACTGATTTCTAATGCCACATGCACTCGCACTACACGTTAGACAGAGCGCTTTAGCGCACTGATCTATCGTCAGGTCGAGTTTTGTTGTGATCAAAACTAGTTTTATTCAATACACGGTGTTTTTGTTCTTGCATACATAATCTCAGAAGAACAACTCCAACAACACAACAGTTCTATTTTTAGAAACTTAACTTACTCTAATGTCCACTGTTTTCCCATATGTTGTAAGTGATGCCACATCTATGACATATTCTTTGTATATTCGATAGATGGCGCTTACGTAGTTAGGGAAGAATTAACAGAGAGCAAAATTTGATTTTTGTTTGAGTTTTGAATTTTAACGTCTTTTTCAGACAATTGCAATTAATACTATAACTAATATGCAATTTTATTTAATTTTAATTGTGAAAGGCGTGGTAAAGAAGAATGAGTGTATTTTCTAAAAATCATGACTACATTGTAAATTTTCAATTTTCTGAATCAGACTGCGCAGTTTCTGGTATTGAACCTTCGTCAGTGACCCTGTTTTTTTTTTTTTTTTTTTTTTTTGAATAATGTAATATTTGTTATGTTTTTATTTGTTCGATTGCGTCTATATGAAATTTTGTGAGCAATCACTGACCGTGATATAGATTAACTGATCTATCGTTAGGTCGAGTTTTGTTGTGATTAAAACTAGTTTTTTTTTGAATAATGTAATATTTGTTATGTTTTTATTTGTTTAATTGCGTCTATATGAAATTTTCTGTGCAATCACTGACCGTAATATAGGTAAACTGATTTCTAATGCCACATGCACTCGCACTACAAATTATTTTAAACAAAAAAAAAAAATACTCTGATTTCAACAAAATGGCTAATTTCTGCAAAGAAAAAATCCAAAAAAAAATTTGCCATAACCCCTACGTTTCAATAGAAAGAAAACTTATTTCTGTGTGAATTTGTTCACATAAGTATAAATAAATCTGCTAACTAAATGATAATTTCATGCCGGTTTAAATTCAATATTATAAAATTAAACCCGCCTATAAAAACAACAATGTTTTTTTTTTGGTTTTTGGAAAGCTATACGATATTGATCACCTTTAATCAAAGGAGTTATTATTTAATTGAAAAATAATTCAAGTAAAGAGCTTATTGAATAAGCAATTTCCTTTGTTGGCGAAATTTCAGCAATTAAAGTTATTGAATCGGTGGTTTTCGTAATTGAAATGGGTTTTTATTTTTTTTGTGTGTATATACCTCAAGAACATTTTAACAGAAAGGAGTCAGATTGATTGCATTTGAGAAACGTTATATGCAAAAAACTGAATTTGCATTCATCAAACTTTAAAGTGATTTTGTGGAAAAACTTTACCATACATCGTAAAATAAATCTGCGTGCCTGAAATATGTACAATTGGTGATCATAACCTTATTAATTTTTATAATTTATGATTTTAAGGAATAATAATTAAGGAATCCCACATTTTCTAAAAACTTGCCAAAGTTTAAAAAAATCGCCTAAAATTGGAAAAAAATTTCAACATTTAAAAAAATTGAAAAAATCTCTAAGTTGGACAAAAAATTGCAAAATTAAAGACGCCAACATTAAAAAAAAACTTAAATTGAGTTTAATTTCTCGAAAATCTGTTTCATTTCTGCCATTTTTTAATGTTGGTGTTTTTTTTTTATTTTGGCATTTTGTGCGCATCAATTAATTTTCAATTAAATATTTATTAGATATTATTAAACTTTTAATTGAAATTGAGTTTGAAATCAAACAAAAGTTTAATTGAAAATTTATTGACAAAATTGTGCTCTCATGCATATATAATTAAGGAAAACCCTAATTTTCATCTATCTGTCTCATTTTTTGAGATATTTAAAATATAATTTTTTTTTTTTTGATGTAACTTTCTAATTATTAATAAAAAAAGTTATGAAACTGCAAAAAAATGCCAAGATTTTGGGATGGCATCCCTAGTTTAAATTCACATTTGATTGTAAATAAAGTCAATAAGTCAAAAGTTATTTAAGCTTTGTTTAGCTCTACTCTTATCACATTTCTACCTTATGAATGCTATATCATTTATTATGTAGCAAAATATTTTATGTTCCCCACAACTATTAAGGGAGTGGTGGAAGGTTGTTTACAAATATCTTTTTTATTTCCGTTTTTTTTATTTATTTTTTATTCCCATGATGACCATATTGCAATTTTGTGTTGTATATTGCAGTGGTTATTTAAAAGTTTTTACTAAAACAAAAATTTCCTTTTAGTTTGTCATACTGTTTGTAACATCAGCTTGCTATTGCTATTTTATATTTGCTATTTGCTATTTGCTATTTGCTATTTGCTATTGCTGTTGCTATTGATTGCTATTACTTTTGCTAAAACTATTGCTGATGTTGTTGCTATTATTAAAGCTGTAAAATAACATCAAATTGTTTTAGAACAAACTGTTAAGGTACGTTCACATTAATCAAATATTTGAACAAAATATTTGTTTACATATTTGCTTCCAATTGTGTCAAATAAAAAATTATTTTATTTTATGTTCAAACTATGATCAAATATTTGATGGTTTTTGTTTGTTCAAACAGCTCTCAAATAGTGTCAAATAAAATAAACGAAAAAATATTTGTCGAACGTTCAGATTGAAACAAATATTTGTATTAAATATTTATTTAATCAAAGTGTAAAAAAAACATAGATTTATTTAATCGAAAAACTAACTGTTTTTTAAAAAATGGATCACTCGGGATCTCTCTCGAACCTAGCCTATTTATGTTATAAGGGTATATTAACTACTCCTTTGGAGCAAAAATTTTGTCCGTTTTGGTCTATCTCGCTTAGTTTTGGAGATACTGGACATTTTAAAATATCGCCATTTTGTAAAATGGCTTGTATCTCGAAAACTAAGCATGGATATCGCAAAATGGACAAAATTGTTGAAAACCTTAATAAGCAGCACCATACCGACAACACAAATGTGTACAGTATTCCGATTCCAATCACTCCCCGTTTCATTCCATATCGTTTCATTTTGAACCAATGTTCCATTCTGTTATCGGAATGATTAAATTTTTATTTTCACGTACGACAACACAATTGTGTACAGTGCTCCGATTCTAATTGTTCCCCGTTTAATTCCATATCGTTCCATTTTGGACCAATGTTCCAATCCATTATCTGAGTGATTAAATTTTTTTAATATCTATTTACATTTCAGTTTTTTTATAAAGCCTTTTATTAATAAATTTATTTAAAAAAATTATAATTGACGATTTTACAACTTGTTATTTGCCATTGTTTGTTCTTACATTTTTTTTTGTAAGATCAAATAAATATTTGCTCAAATCAGAAGAAAATATTTGATAGCTAGTGTTCACACTATGGTTAAGTTTGTCAAATATATATTTGAATGCAAATAATTTTGTTTGACCAAAATCAGCTGATTTGCTGTTTGACTTTGACACACAAAAATATTTTGTGTTCAGATTACGGCAAAGAAATATTTCATGTTTTTTGTCAAATATTTGACTAATTTGAACGTACCTTTAAGCTCATATTAAATTCGATACTGCTAAACATGACACTTTTACCTATTTTTTTTTTACTGTATTTGCTGTTTCTGTTTGATATTTATTTATGCGTCTCTGTTGACAAACATACATTTGACTTTTTATATCCGATTTTTCAACACTTATATGTTTTTTGTGTCCCTTACCTGGGATAAAGTACAATTTGCATACAAGTTTGAGTTAACATGTTGTTTTCTAGATATTGATGAAATATTTGTCATAAAAATTACTTTTTTCTGTAAACTACTCGTAATTCGTATGCTAAATATATTCCTAAAGTTAGTGCTATACAGAATTTAAAATTAAAAAACAGAATGGGATATACAAAAATAATTAAAATTTTTTGTTTGATTATTTATTTGGCCTATACTTTTCTTATTTTGTAGAATTGTTTTGTTGTTTTTAGATGAACTTTGGATTTAAAAGTTCCTAAATATTTAATATTTGTGACGTTTGATATGAAACTTAAGGCTCACACAACTGCATTTTAAAAAAATTTATTTCGTCCTTGATATTCCTTTTTAAAAACTATTTTTTCAAACACGACGGATATGAAATAAAATATCAAAGTTTAAAGGAATTATTAAAAAAAACTCGTCGGAAAGAGTCAGTTTAGTTTACAAAAAAAAAAACATTTGTAATAAATAATCACAGTTATTAAACATTCTTAACCAATAAATATAAATGTCCTGCGGTATATTTCAAAACTTTATTTAAGTTAAATAACTCATCGTTTTTTCTTCTTAATATCCTGTTTCTTCATGGCTTTTAGCTTTTGTTATAATTGTTGTTGAATTTACCTACAATGATGGTTCCATTTTCTGATGAAAATTTTAATTAGTACAACATGAATTTTAATCACGTTTCATATGCCATAAAACACAAAAATAAAATAAGAAAACATAACAAAAATCAAGTAAGAAAACCATTAAAATTTTACTCGAGTATCTATTACGAACACAATGAACAACACGTTTTTACTTGTTGCTGCATATTAATAATAACATAACGGTAGCGACAACAACAACAACATTTTAAGGAACTTCATATACGAATACACGCGAAAACTGGCAACACTATTTCCGGTTAAAAATTACGTTGAGAGAGTTATCTTTATTATATTAAAGAAATTTCCAATTCGCTATTTTTAAGAATATTGAAAAATAATAGAGATATAGTCAAAGGACTAGTCCCGGTTCACACACGGCAATTTTACTTGCGCAATTCTTGAGTTTATAGAAGAGGGAGGAAAAGAGAATGGAAGGATGTACAGCCTTGCCCCTACTCCAATTCCGTTTTGTTTTGTCATCGGCAATTTTCAACACGAACTAAAGAAAACGAAAATTGCTGAAACAAACTTTTCCTGTGTGAACACAAAAGCAAGTTCAAAGGAGAATTGAAGAAAAATTGCGCAAGTAAAATTGCCGTGTGCGAACCGGGACTTACAAACAGAATTATTGTCAATAAAATTTCAATTATACTGTTGTTTGATTTCAAACATTATAAGTTTAATAATAAAAAACATAAAAACAAATTTCGATATTTTTTTTTATTTAGGCGATATTTTTTTTTAAATTTTTCAAAAATTGAAAAAAAATCTCCAAAAATGAAAAAAATCTCAAAATTTAAATAATTCGCCAAAATTAAATTAGTCAAAATTTAAAAAAAAAAAAATATATGACCCCCTCTGAGATTAAAGCGCTCCCTAGTGAAGATATTAGAAACAAACGTTGAAACTTTGATAGGATTTAAATTAAAAATTTGAATTTTGTATAATTCTGTGAACAAATCTTTATTAAAAATTTATAAATAATTAATTTTTTTAGATTTGCCGATTTTTTTTTGAAAAATATCATGTATTTGACAATTTTTTTTTAAATTGTAATATGGCAACACTAATATTAAATTTTTTATAACTGTTGTAGTATTTAAAAAAAAAGCAGTCATTATTTATGTTTTGAGTGAAATCGAGATATATTTTGTCATTTTTTAGACTTTGTGTATTTAGCAATTTCATGGTCCCATCGTTCAGATTTTCAAACATTACATGCAATCGATGAACTAGTTCTTAGCAAAGATATATTGTTATTTCTCAACAACATAACAATCAAAAATATAAAAGATTTATATATTTTTTAATTTTTACATAATGTTTAAAAAAGATCCCATCAAAGAAGGTCAAAAATCGGATTTTTAAAAAAAAATTATTTGGCAACTCTGGGAAAACAATGTTCGAAAAATTTTGTATACACGATTGTAGTCAAGGTGTTGAATAATATCAAGGTTTTGAAATTAGTAAAAAATATGGGCAGTAAAAAAATATCGCCGTTTAAAAGTACTGGGCCGAACAAGGAACACTATGCCAATTATGAGTTAAGATCTGGAATTTGAAATGGTGTTAATTTTTCTTGCATAACCTAACAAACTCTCTTAACAACCCAAGTAATATAGGCAGTCATACGAACAGTATTTGTTGATAGTAGTACACTCATAGAAATAAACTTGTAAAAATAACAGAAAAAGCTACTAAACATTAGTTAAAAATTACGTTGCAGAAAATACTGCAAAAACTTTTGCTAAATATTACTAGAACAGCGAACATAACACTGTTAACTTAACAAAATTTTAGTTATATTCGAGTTGTATTTTAGTTAATTGAAAATACTTGATTAAAAAAAATGTATATGATGCTTTATATAATCATACGAAATTTAATATGTATCTTTATACAGTTTTATCCGAAAAATGAGCCCATATTTGTATTAGTTTAGTTATAATTTGATACTATCCCGATTTTGTTATATCTGAATAATGGCGCAATACAATTTAATCCGATTTTACATAATTTTATACAATTATATCTCAATTTATACAAACATATAAAACATCATTTACAGTTGTAATCGGTTTTTTGCACTAAAAGCTTCATTGAAATCCGATATATTTTCAGAAATAATTGCCTGAAAATATTGCTTTTGCTTCAACGTTATTAATCATTTCAGACCTTAGTTTACTCGCACAAAGTTCACGAACCTTATAAGTTGTAAAAATTTCTTTACCATTTGGAATTTATTCATGGTTAATATGCGTACTCTATTTAAGTTGTTTTCTCAAATGTCCACATATTTAACTAATTAAAATGTGATAGAAAATTGTTCAAGTGCTTTCATGTCATATAAAATTATATCCAAATGATGATTGTCAAATTTCCTAGTGTGACTCTTTATAGGGTAATATACAATTTTAGCCAAAATTAAATTGTGTTTTTCTTAAATATGATATACTATCTAAATTTACATAACTTGTATTTTGCAATGTCTATTAACGTCATATATAATTGGATTAATTGTATCTAATTCTAAATGCAATATACAATTATATATTGATCGAGATGCGATGAGACACAGCTATATATGACATCATATTAAAATTTCTCGCCAAAAATTATTTTATACATGAATTTTTTTAATTATGTCAGGTTAAATACACTGGCATGCCATGTCGGACGGAAACATATGAGTCTATATTAGGGCACCCATAAAGTATATGGAATGTGCAAAAGTTTTATTTTTACAGCTCCAGCGCAGTTTCCTGTACATTGGGAATACAAAATAATTTCGTGCAAAAATATTTCCTCTCGTATGCAAACAGGCCAGTCAGAATAGACTTTTCCCCCTAAAAAGGGACTAAAATTAGTTCATATGTTTCTTGTGGTATAACTCTTAAACTAGTGGTTTCTCAGAAAAAAGCTATATGTATAAGCATTTTTATATGAAATAAAATGACAAACATTTTTCTTTTGAGCATTTTGTTTTTAACTATCAGTGACCCGTCATAATGTTGTAAGCGGTGTTAGTGAACATTTGTGTCATAGCTTTTATTCATTAATAGGTAAAAAATGCTTTGGAGAAAAAGGTTTTTTCATTTTATTTTGTATAAAAGTGCTTATAAAGCATTTTTCTCCTATTTTCTATAAAAATATTTGAACTAATTTTAGTCCATCTTTAGGGGTAAAAATCGATTCTGACTGGCCTGTTTTAATCCGAGAGAACACATTTTTTAAGGGAAATGATTTTTTATCTCTAATGTACCGGAAACTGAGCGGGGAGCAGTAAAAAAAAACTTTTGCACATATGGTCTAGTGTATATAAAATAATGTATTATATACAAACGTTTTTACTCGGGTAGCAATTTAGTCTGCTAAAATTAGCAAAAACGTTTACTAAATATATGTGGACTAAAAACAGTAAACAACACTGTATTATCAACAAAGTTTTGTTTTTGTTAATAACAACAGAAATTTTTGCTAAAAAATTATAGGTTTCTGGTTTCTGAGGGGAATATTTAAATCTTAAAAAAAACTATAAAAATTTCACATTTTTTTGTCTACTAATATTTAGAATTTTTTTGCTGATTTTAGAAAATTAATTTGTTACTTACAACTAACTAAACTAAAAGGACCCACATATCGTGGGCCGTCTGTAGAAGGGCAATATGATCTAAATGGGGTCTGAATCCCAGGATGACACACTGGCTATACATTAGCGTTGTCAGACCTATACTGACGTACGCATCTGTAGTATGGTGGACATCGATGAGATTTGGCTCGTATGTGGGACTATTGCAGAAGATACAGCGCCTATGCTGTTTGGGCATTAGTGGCGCAATTAGAACCACATCTACTAGGGCTGTCGAGACTATTCTAGCAATTCGCCCAATTGAGGTACAGGTGAAGTACGAGGCCTCATTGACTATGATGCGGCTGAGGGCTACCGGGGAATGGAACAGTAATTTCCATATTACCGGCACCGTACTATTTTGGACCAGTTGCCAGGGTATTGCGTCCCAAAATGGGACTGCGACAGGATTTCAGAGAGGTCGGTCACGACGCTGTGACACAACAATCCCCGACAGGGAACCATGGTTAAATGGGACCTTCTTGGGGAACCACCCGGGGATCCACTTTTACATGGATCGAAACTGGATGGGAAAACGGGTCTGGGCTTCTGTGACGCTGACTTAAATGTACGCAAATGCTTCCGTCTTTCTGACCATAATACCGTACTACAGGCGGAGGTCACCGCGATTACGGAGTGCATTAAGCAGGTGAATATCATGGGCTTGACCGGTGATATTGTGATTTTCACGGATAGCCAAGCGGCTAGCCCGGCATTTGCAGGGATCCGGGTCGAAAAACTATCCAGTGACCCAATATCCACATTGGGGGATCTTAGGGGCATAGGATGGAAGAAGTTGAGGAGTTTCGTCAGTGCGACGGAGTTCCTGGGGTAGAAAGGTGACATAGGACCGATTGTTTAGAGCGCACAACAAGCCGACATTCTGGCTTAAGTGTAAGTCATCAGGGACTTGAGTCGGATTAGGGAAGTATTTCCCTTCTCCGAATCCTCTTTTCGACCTAACCTAACCTAACCTAACTAAACTTTATTTCAAATATTACTACACATTTTTAGATTCAACAGATTTATTTTTGCTATTCTTATCTTACTTATATTTAGCAAAAAAAAAATCTGCCACTTTAGCAGTTTTTTCTGTAACGTAATTTTTAACTAATTTTTAGTAGTTTTACCAAAATTTTTACTACTGTTTTTCTATCAGTGTAGTTATGCAAAAGTAGTAGTAGTAGTGGTTTTCATATTTGTGCCAGTACAAGTAGCTTTACAACTAAAATTGCAAGGTAAATACTAGTTGAAGGATTTTTTTCTGCCGTTCCGTTTCGTATTTTATAAGTAGGTGTATATTAGTGTGAAGCAGCCTTTAGATTTGTTGTGAAAGCAAAATAACCGAAAAATGAAATAAAACACACATTTTCTAGCGGAACGTGTTGGCTTATCTTGCTTTAAACAACCGCAATTATTTACTTAATTGCTTACAAAAATTATTCCACACACTTAAGTCGTCGTTGTTGTTGTTGTTGCTGTTGAAATTTATTCATTTAAGCAATTATTGGCATGCGTGTCTGTTGAAATAATTTATCCTTGGAGAGAGATAGAGAGCATAAGACACAATTATGCAGGTTAGTGTTTAAAGCAATTATTTACGAGGATGTCTTCTACTGGGGAAGTCACCGATATCGACGAAATTTGGATAAGTGTATGCCCGTATTGGGTATCTGAATTGTTGCTAGAATAACGAATATTGAAAAATAGAAAAAATACACAGAAAAAACTATAAACGAGTTTCAATTAAATTAGTTTGTAACTATTTAATTGATTTAGTATCAATTAAAATATTATTCATATCTATTAAAAATTTAATTGAATATTTGTTTTTAATTTTAAACAAATGTTTAGTAGATACATACTAATAAAACCTTAATTAAAATTTTAAAAAATTAACAAAATTGAAATATAAATTCGAAAAGTTAAAAAAATCGGCAAATTGAAAAAAAAATCTTCGGAAAATGAAAAAATCGCTAAAATATAAAAACCGCTAAAAATCGTCAAAATGGAAAAAAATCTCCAATATTGAAAAGAAATCGCTAAATTAAAAAAAATTTTAAAATTTAAAAAAATATTGACAAAATTTAAAAAAAGCTCTAAAATTGATTTCAATTCAATTTTCAATTTTCTTTATTCAATATAATATTAATATGTTTTAGATTTTAATTTAATTAAAGTAAAGAGTTTAGGAACTATCTTCCTTTTCTACTTAGATAAATAATAAAATAATAAAATTTGCTTAAGTACATATTTGTTTATTATAAAATCGTAACGAGAAAATTTGACAAAAACCTTTTGAAACAAGGGGTATAAGATATAAAAGTTTTTAAAAATAAGTTTATTTAAAACTACGCTGAGATTAACTCATTTATGTGGGCATATAGGGAAAATTGGCATCTCCTCTTGAAATTTTGGAGCAGTCTAACTATTTTATCATTAACGAGATCAAAGTTGGAAATTGTGTGCAAGCGTTGTGTTGAATACACAGAAAAAATTATGGGCCAAAAATATCTAATTAATCGATTGTTTGAATATCAATGGCAATTTAAACAATTTTTTTAATTGATTCAATTAAAAAATTGATTGAATTTTCTAATATATCCATACAGTGTTGACAACATGTAAACAAAATTTTTAAAAATTTTGGCAAACTATTTTTTTTATTTTATTTAGATTAAATAATCAAACAAAGGTTTAATTATATCAATATATTATTTAATTTGTAAATAAAAAGAAAAAAAATCGGAAATGATTAACTTTTAATAAGTTGAATAGTTTACCGATTTCAAATACACGCAAAATCGTAGTTATTTCACTAGAGTCTGCAACACTCTTTTTGTTGAGATATTCGTGTACTCACGAAAACTTAATTTAGTTTCGCGTTTTATCTGTGGTAATAAAAGTACACATGTGGATTTAAATAAACCTTATCGAAAAAGGACAATTAAACTATTATTTTTGTAAATAATGAAATTTTCAATAAATATAAGTGTCATTAAACTATGATTTTTAAGTTTTGTGTGATTTTTTTAAGAAAGCAATTCAATTACAAGAAAAAGTTCAAGACAAGACAAGCAAAACAAAAATTTTGTCTTTACTTTTATTTGTTTTCTTATAATACATTTTTATATTAAAAAGCTTTAATATTATTATAAATAAAATGTCAATTTAATTTACAAACCTACATTTCTTTTTTTGTTTTATTTTTATTTTTATTTATTTATTTTATTTATAACAAATATAAAAAATACGAGTTTTCAATTAAAACTACCATTGTTTTCTTCTCAAGTTTCAATTAAAGTTTTAATCAATTTAACTAAACTTTTTAATTGAGGTTGTAAAGAAAAACAATAACTCTTTTAATTGATATTATTATTATTTTAATTGAAAGAGTTTTAATAAACTGTCTGCAATTTTTTTTTGTTAATACTATCATTTCAGTGGTAGGTGCAAAATCAATTAAAATATTAATTGATTCAATAAAATTTTTAATCGAAACCCGTTTTTAGTTTTTTCTGTGTAGTGACATGGCAATCTAAATATCATTTTCAATAGCTTGTTTTGAGCCACCTGAAGTTTTTGGAGATGACATCTTGCGGAGGTGGCCCATACAGGGGCACAATAAAATATTATAGGGTGAAAGATAGCTTTTATAATGAGCTCTTTGTTCTCGATATTTAACTACGAGTTCCTATTAATTAGTGGGTACATTATTCTGGTAATTTTGTTAATTTTGGCGACCATATCTGGTCTTTAAAGTTCAGCTTCGTTTCAAGTATAATTCCCAAATACTTAACATTATTCTCCCAGGGGATGTTGTGGTTTATAAATTGGAGAGGGGTTTGTGGAATAAAAACAATCTTTACGTTTCCTGGTGAAATATATGGCCTGAGTTTTCTCTGGATTTACCAGAATGTTCCATTTATTAAAATAACAATTTAAATTCGTTAGAGCTGATTGCAGATTCATGATGACGTCAGTTGAGTAAATAGCTGAGCAGAGAATGGAAGTGCCATCTGCAAAGATTGATGTAATGCAATTTGAAAATGTTGGCATATCTGCAGTAAAAATATTTTACAAACCGGTGAGAGACACGATCCTTGAGGGCATGCTGCAGTAATATTTATTTGTTGCGAACACCTTGTTCCTAGGTGGACAGCAAATATTCTGTTAGATAGGAAACTTTGAATAATTTTAACAATCTCTACCGGAAAGTTGAAATTTTTTAATTTAAATATAAGGCCATTATGCCAGACAGAGTCAAAGGCAGATTTTATGTCTAATAGAACCATTCCTGTTGATCTGCCATTTTGAAAGTTGTTTTTAACTAAATTTCTTATTTTTATTAGTGGTTGGGTGGTATTATGTTCTCTTCTAAATCCAAATTGTTGTGATGAAAGAATGTCATTCGAGTCGATAAACTGTATTAGTTTTTGCTTTATTATTTTTTACAATATTTTACTTACAGAAGATAGTAGATTAATCGGTCTGCAAGAAAGTGGAGAGTCGGGAGGTTTATTTGTTTTCGGTATTGGAATAGTTTTTGAAATTTTCCATTCCGTAGGGAAGTAACAAAGCTTAAGACAACCTTTGATGATAGTAGTCGGATTTAAAACGTTCATATCAAATTTTGGTGATTTTTTTATTATATTATATATTATATAATTATAACGATTTTTTTAAATTTCTGGCATTTTTTTTAAGATTTGATCGATTTTTTTCAATTTTGACGGGGTCTGATTAAAAAAGTTTATATATGCTAGATATAAGAATATAAGATATCATATCTCTGTTTATATATTTTCATCCGCAAAAGGGGTCATATTTGTATCAGATTATATTTGGCATTATACAATTTAATCTAATACGATCTAATACTATCTAATTATATGCTCGCTGATGTATTTGTATCCCGAAATTGGGCACATCTAATTGTATCATATGCTATCTAAATTAATAAAATTAGAAAGAATTTTGTTCAACTTAATACAAGGATATATTAAAAAAATTTTATACGTACATACAATTTTTTTTTATACCCGAGTAAAAAATTTTATACATAATTATGTGTCATTTTGTTTAAATTTTTTTTTTCATCTTTATTGAAGCTATTTATATACAATGTTTAAATTGCACTGATAGAAATTTGTGCGTAATATTAGTGAATTCCTTCATTAATCCAATGAATTTTTTCATAAAAAAGTCTCCAAAGAAACGTTTCATTGAGTCAATGACAGGTGTTTCATTAAATCAATTTTAATGAATGGTTTCATTGACCCAATGAAAATTTCATAAGGTATATGAAATTTTTTTCATTAATCCTAGCCTAATCGTTATTAAAGTTTCATGTGTTTAATGAATAAAATTCATAGTTTGGATGAAATATTTTTGTTGATATTTAATAATTTGCACTTTTTATGATTATTTTAGCATAGCATTAATTTGGAGGTTATTGAGAAATTATCATTCGTTGATATTATTTATAAGGTCTGGTCTTTATAGGATTTATAAAATAATTTTTATACAAAAAGTTCGAAATCTAAAGAATTCTGAATTACCTTATACATCCCAACTATGTAATAAAACGATTTGTTTTTATTTATAAAATGATCGTATTAAATACGTACATTTGTTGATTTCGTTATAGTTTCATACAGTTTTTAATGAATAAAATAAAATTAAATAAGAATAAACAAAGAAATTCACAATTTTTTTTTTGGTATTTTATATTTTTGTAAATTTTGATTTAATTTTATTTTAGTTTGGTTTTGTAATTCTTCAGATGATTTAAAAAATATTTTTAATAACACTTAGATATTTTTTTATTACAAATAAAAATTTTTATTGAAAAAAATTTGAAAACTTTTCATTGATTTAATGAATTGTTTTTATGAAATTATGAAAAAATCATAAAAAATGTTAATGAAAAAAATAACAATATAAATAAATTTTCATTCAGTTAATGAAATTTTTCATTAAACCCATGAATCGATTTTAATGAAATCGTTTCATTAATATTATGAAGGAAAATTGTATCAGTGTAGCGGTTTTCTTCAAATGTTACCATGCAGTGGTTGAAACAGCAAAGGAATTTCTTCATAAATCTCATTAAGGGTGATCATCATCATTATGAATCTGTTTAATCTTCTTGTTGAACTATTGACATCTAATAACATCGGTACAAGTTTATTTGAATGTTGCTTTACTCTTTCATTATGTTTGAATGCTAGATTCGGATAAATATTTAGTCTATATTAGTTTTAGATTATCGAGAAAAAATTAGCATTTTTAGGAAATTCCTTGTCTTAATAATTACTGTTAAATATTCCAACAACGGACAGCGGCTCAAATTTAATCGTCACAGGGTGTTGTCCACTAATTGGAGGGAATATACTTAAATCTACATTAAATTTTGATACAAAAATTTAAAAATAATACAAAAATTCAAAAAGTGCGTGTTTAAGTTTCCGCGTTTGATAAAGACATAATCCGTTATTGGGAGGTAATTTAACTATAAAATTTTGATTCAAAGAGCCGCTGCTCAAAAATTTTCCGTTAAAGTGTGTTGTCGGCTAATCGGTGTTCCCGTTAGTGGCAAGCTTCACTATATTCAGTGTTTTTTTTTCTGACATGAATACTCCAAAAATACCCTATCATTTAGTTACTGGAAAATTTAAGACGTATTAATTATTATACTATTTTGCTTATGTTTGCTTAAATTGACTGTTATATTTACTTAACAAATACACATAATTTATGCATGAATGACTTGGTTAAACAAAATTAAGAGTGTTAAATATCAAAGGATTTAAATTGGTGTAAAGATTTAAATAATAAAACAATTTAATAACATATTTATAAAGGGTGTCCCAAGAAGAGCGCAATTTTTAAATTTTAAATAAAACACAGATATTTAAAAAAAAAATCGTGAAACTTTATTATATCGTAAAGTAGACAGAATGAGGTTATGTATGGAACAATATATCGTGCAGATGGCCGCCGCGGCTTTGCTGGCATGCACGCGATCTTTTAATGAAATTTTCAATGACCGTTTTGCATGAATGCTGCGGTATTTCATTAATGCAGCGTCCAATTTCCTCTTTTAAGGCTTGAGTCGTCGTCGGCTTATTCGCGTAAACCATCGACTTCAAAAAACCCCAAAGAAAAAAATCTAATGGTGTTAAATCGCACGATCTAGGCGGCCAATTCTGATCTCCAAAACGCGAAATAACACGACCGGGAAATGACTGATGCAGCAATTGAATTGTTGCTCTGGCTGTATGACATGTGGCGCCGTCTTGTTGGAACCACATGCCCTCCACATTCATTTCTTCAATTCTAGGCAAGAAAAAACTGGTTATCATTTCACGATACCGAACACCATTGACTGTTTGCGCTTGACCTGCCTCATTTTCATAAAAAAAAGGTCCAATGATTCCTCCAGCCCAAAAACCACACCACACAGTGACACGTTGAGGATGCATTTGCTTCTCGTGAATCACTCGAGGATTTTCCTCACCCCAAATGCGACAATTCTGCCTATTGACGAAGCCATTAAGATGAAAATGGGCCTCGTCACTGAAGATGATTTTATCGGCAAAATCAGCATTTTCATGTTGTCTCTCCAATACCAATGAGAATGCGTTGTTCATTCGTGTAGCGCTCCATGTTTACTAACCTCGTACCTTCTACTAGCAAACAATAACAATTGTTCAAATGTCAAACAATGACACTTCGAATGTTGCCAGATTTAAAAATTGCGTTCTTCTTGGGACACCCTTTATTAATCATAACACGTCATTAATCAGATTTTAGCCATTAATTCAATTACTTCTTTTTTTATTAATTTTTCCATTTTTTCTAGAGATTTACCGAATAGTTCTTTCATTTATTTTCATATAAATTTCATATAAAAATGTACAAAATTAACTAGAACCATAAAACGTATTAGGTTGAAAAATCGCCTCAAAGCAATACAAACATCCGTGTTAAACATTTTGAAGAAAAATATTTTGTTAAAAACTTTATTTTCGTTAATTTTTTTAGATAAAAAAAGCTTGAGCTTGACTATTTATTTAATTGCATTTTAATTGGAAAAAAATAATTTTATATCTATTTCAAAATATTAATCATACACTTAGAATACTATGTAGGTAAAGACCACTGCAAATGTAGTTAAAAACAAATGAAATTTCACTTAAAGAAAGGACTACTTACATTTCATTAAATTCAACTAACATTATCATTTGTTTTTTAATGTTAAAAAAATAACTAACAATTGTAGTAAAAATGAACCACATGGTAGAAAAAATAACAAAAAACTAGTGTAAAAAATTAATGTAAAATCATAAAACAGTCATTTGATGTGGTTTGTTTTTTTAAATGAACTACTAGGTTAGTAAAAAATTTAATTTGTTTTACAAATGACTGACATTTACATTAAAAATAAAGAAACTGCATTATAAAGCAGAAGTTCCCTGAGTGTACGTCTAGGTATACAATTAAATTAATTAAATGAATCAAGTATATGGTACTAAACTACAAATTGCTTAAAAACTTAGCATATGTTATTTTTGAAGCATATTTTTAACACAAAACGTTTAAAGTAAATTAAATGTTTTTCCAATTAAATAATTATGACTTCATAACTTTTTTTGAACATGTTGTATGAACTTTTCATTGGAAAATAGATTTTTGCTAGAGGGCAAAGACATACATATCTATAAATTTCAGTTGGGTTGAAATGCTCAAATTGAAATATATTAAAAATTGCAATACAAAAATTCGTAAATGTACAGGAACTGGATAGTAATTTCATTGAACTAACCTTATAAATGAGAACTTGAACAGCAGGTTGTATAAAAATACACAAATTCTGTGCCAAAAAAGCCTTATTTAATCATATTTCACCGTAGATTGTTATAAACATAATTTTAATCAGATTTAACTACTAAAATATGAATATTGTTCGCCAACGTTGTGATTTTTTTCATACATAAGGAATCAAATATGCCTATTTTAAGATTTTTATATTTAGTGCCGAGTATCGCGAACATATCAATGCATTTCGTAATAGAAACAATATTTATGACTAGGGCAACAAAAAAAAAAGCTCTAAAAACAACGTTTTAAGCGCTTAAAAAAACTCGAAAAACAGTAAAAAAAGGGTTTTAAGCGCTTAAAAAAACTTGAAAAACAGTAAAATAAGCCGTTAAATTTAAAAAACAAACCTTTAAATTTTATAACTTTTTATTAAAATGTTTACTACACATAAAATTTGTGTAAAATATGTTCCTTAAAACTTCGTCACTCAAACAAGGTACTCGTACAATAGAGAAATTGTTTTTCCTAAGCTTGAAAGTTCGAATTGGTGTATCAAAATATTTTTTGATGATAAACCAACAGCATGTAAAATAAAATTCTCAACTTTTAATAAAAAAATACTTCAAAATACAGATTGAAAAAACAAAAAAAAAAAAAAAAGATTTTAAAAGAAAAAAGCTAAAATAAGCTTAATTTTTAAAGAAAAAACTCAAAAATTAGCTAATGTTAACACAATAAGCAAAAACAAGCAACTATCAAATAATCTTAAAAAAGCTCCAACAAATCTAGCTCAAAATTTTCATAATTTCATGATCAGAATTAAAAAAAAAAAAAACAATTCTTAGCTTATTTTTGGTTGTCCTAGTTAGGACCCTTTTGTTAAACAAGTGCGATATATATTTTATACATACATATATAATATTTAATATAAAATATATGGACCGTTCCAAAAAAGACCGGCTAAAAAAAAGGCAGTTTTTGACATTCGATCTTCCGACTTCAATTAAATTTGGCATTTAGGAATTCTATGGAGTCACCTAATGATTGGCGTTTTAAGTTTTTCAAATTTCGAAAAAATCCACGGTTTCCTACACGATTTAGTTTTTATTTTGAAAATTGCTAAAAGTCTGTAAATTTGAATATTCGTATTTAATGAAAATGAAAATTATTCAAGTTCGAGGACATACTCTATATTTCTTTATTAGGATATTGTCCTAACAAATAATCTATAGAGTTTTTGTTTTCAAATTTATTCTTTGACCCTTTCAGGAATGTGTTGATAGATCTATGTATTTCGGGAATTTTCTAGGTTCCCATCATCAGAACACGTTTTGAAAGCGGTAACAATCCCATGCCAAACATCAAACGTTCATATAAACTAGTTTACTCACTACATGAGAACTAATATATGAGCTTGAAGTTAAAGATTATAACCATCGATCTAAAAATAAATTGAAAACTTGTTTGTTATGTGCAAGGTCCACCTCTGGTGGATATTCAATACACTTTTTTTGTTTTTTTCCTCCTTTTTATTTTTTCTTTCATTTAAAAACAAATCAGGGGCAGTAAACTAGACTGTACTTTGTCTTTTATACAAGTTTGATATAATTTTTATTAAAAAATAAAAATTATGTTTTTTTTCGACCTTTAATTGTGCAATGAAAATGAAAATTATTCAAGTTCGAGGCCATACTCTATATTTTTTATTGGGATATTGTCCTAACAAATACTCTATAGAGTTTTTGTTTTCAAATTTATTCTTTGACGATTTCAGGAATGTGTTGATAGATCTATTTCGGCAATTTTCTAGGTTCCCATCATCAGAACACATTTTGAAAGCGGTAACAATCCCATGCCAAACATCAAACATTCATATAAACTAGTTTACTCACTACATGAGAACTAATATATGAGCTTGAAGTTAAAGATTATAACAATTGATCAAAAAATAAATTGAAAACTTGTTTGTTATGTGCAAGGTCCACCTCTGGTGGATATTCAATACACGTTTTTTGTATTTTCCTCCTTTTTATTTTTTGTTTCATTTATAAACAAAACAGGGGGAGTAAACTAGACTGTACTTTGTCTTTTATACAAGTTTGATATAATTTTTATTAAAAAATAAAAATTATGTTCTTTCGACCTTTAATTGTGCAATGAAAATGAAAATTATTGAAGTTCGAAGCCATACTCTATATTTCTTTATTAGGATATTGTGCTAACAAATAATCTATAGAGTTTTTGTTTTCAAATTTATTCTTTGACCCTTTCAGCGTTTGAAATAAATGCATTTTTTTCAATTTATTTTTTAAAAAAATTTGGCCACTCTGAAAAAAGATGTTTATTTGTAAAATATGAAATTTTTACTAAAAAACAACACTCAATTTTTTTTGGGTCCCGGGGTCTATCTAGTATTAACGATTTATTAAAAAAAAGCTTGCATCATGTTTCCATAGAAAAAACAATAATTTTTTATTTGCTTTCATTTTTCAAATTTAAAAAGATTAAATTTAAAAATGATGAGCTAAGGCGCAGTTCAAATGTCTCGCTTTTAAAAACTACACATTTAATTTTAAAGATTTCTTCTCTACATGAAAGATAAACGAATCTACTTAAATATTATTTTTTAAACCTTTCAACATCATGTTTCTTTTTATGAATATCTGATAAAAAGCGATTCCATTAAAGACATGTGTGTTTTTGTATAATCGGTCTTACTTCGCTATTTTACCGGTTTGATTTGGAAATATTTTGAACTAAAATTAAAATAACGCTAAAATACCGAAACTGTGATTTATAACGGTATTTTGTAGATATAACAAAATTTAATAGGTACAATTTTAAAATTAACCCTGTGATATTAGAAGACACAAAACAATATTTGAATCGTGGCCTTAAAATTTTCATATCGTAATTGAGGTGTGCATGGTAGGCAATTGTCTTTATAATGAAAAGGTAGTGTTTGCCAACCGTGCTGTACACATGTCTATATTTATATAAAAGCAAATATTTTTTGTTTGCTAATATTTTGCATACATAAGCATAAATATTTAATGAAGATATATTTTAATTTTTGTACAACTATTTAAATTAGTTAATTTGAATTTAATAAAAAGTTCTGTAAATATTTAAGTTGATTTTTTTTTTTAATTAATATGATAATATACTAAATAAAAATTTGACGTATTATTGAGTTTTAAAAATAATTAATAAAAATAATCAATACATTTTTTTAAACTTCACATAATTGTTTATTAACGAAAATAACGTTCAAACAAAAATAATTATAAAATAATATTATAAAATTTTTTATAGATTTTATAAATATTTTCCAATTTTCCAATTAAATGATAACGAATTTCTTCTTCTAAATTCATTTAAGCGAATATAGATAATTTTGTTATAATTTACTGTAAATATTAATAAATGAATGTTTATACATTTATTTGCCAAAACAATGTTTTTTTTTATAATTTATGATCGTTGCAGCAACTTTCAGGCAAATGCATATTTGTACGAAATAATTTTCCGAATCAAAGAATTTGCAACAAAATGGCATTTTTTGTTGTGTATTTGTAAAAATTTAAATTATGATTTTAATAAAAATAAACATGAAAGTCACTGCCCTGTTTATGATAAATTATAATGAGCGCACCACTAAGTGTTATGTACCAAAACTTTTGTGGTATACTTTTAGGTGAAATATTAATGTAAAGTACAGATGTCAGAAATTGTTACTGTTATAATGACAATATATAATGACATTAAAACAACGAATCATAAATTGTTTTTGTTTTATAAGCAACATTTAATTATACACTCAAAAAAACTAAATCAGTAAATCATCTGTAAAAATATTTCCTATAACGCCATATTCGCACTAGATAGCAAAATACGTGTTTTGCCAAAACACATATTTAAGCTCTTCATACTATTACAACATTTATTTTTTTTCTATTCAACTCGTTTTGGCAAAACACGTATTTGGCAATCTAGTCTGAATGCCCTATAAAATTATTGTAACTCAATCTAGTTAATCTAATCTAAAACATAATTATTTTGGAAATTTCGTTGTAATTCATCCAATTCTATCGCGACTTATAGCAATTGGAGGGTTAAAAATATAAACTAGTTTTAAGACCGTTTATTTTCAAAGCTTTGTGGCATACTTTCAGGGTTTTTAATTAATTAAATTATTGCATAAAATATTCACACACTCAAATAAAATCTACAAAACTTTGTTGCATACTTTCAGGGTTCTTTAATTAATTAAATTATTGCATAGTTTTTAAATGTTCTCTCACTTTTTTGCTGTCTACAATCTGTTAAACATATATATGTACATCATTGGGGTTTCCAACGGAAAATAAATTATTTATTTTAACATTGTCATTGTTTTCTGGTTTTCATTCTATTATAGCAGAAACTTTTACTTTGTTGAAAAATGTTGAAATGAACCCTGCGACTAATGTCTCTAACCAAAAGTTAATACAATGTGCAAGAGGCTATAATATATGTATGAATAATGCTGTCAGCATTTTTAAGAATTTTCTAACGTGTTTGTGCAAAAAAATAAAAGAAACTCAGAAATATAACGTTGCAAAAAAAAAACACTATATAATTACATTTTGTTTGTACACCTTTAGTTCGGGCGAATACTGTGAGTTATATTCTGCACAGTTATGCAGGGGCAAGTATAAAATGTTTGCAACACTAACAAAAGTAAACAGTGTAATTGAAAATATTATAATTCATATGAAAAGAAATATGATGACACCAGACTTTTTTTTCTTACTTATATTATTACTATGTGAAAATATTTTTAACTTTTTTTTCTACAAAACTTTAAAAATATTAAATAAATGTTTGTAGAAAAAAACAGTGGTTTATTAAAGTTAATATTTTTTTAAACTTTATTTATAAAATTTCCACTGCATACTTTAAGGGTCGTTTTTAAAAGAATATTATTTGTATCTTAAAGAAACTTCAGAAACAATTTTTTGCTATACAGTTAAACAAGAAAAGTATAAATTATTCGCTTCTCTTTTTAATATAAATAGTTTTATCATTAAAATTCGTGTTTAGTTTAACCAAAATATTGTATAATATTATAGCATCCTTCTCAGCGTTTCACCCTTATTTTCATTAGGATATTGTCTACCATTTTTTGGGGTGCTGCATTAAAGTTGGTTGGCTAATATAAGGTCATTAAACTGAAGTTTTATTAAAGATGTTATTTTGTAATATCCTCATTTTTCGCTTGAAAATTTATAAAAATAACTGAAAATAGTTTTAATTGTTAAGGGTTTTAATAATTAAAATTTGTTTTACATATTTCAATAATGTCTGATTTAAATACTAAAAAAAATATATAACGTATCAAACATCCGGTATTAATTCTCCTATATAAGACGAAATAAAAATGGAACAATCTTTAAAATTTTTCCAAAATGTGGGCAAAGTTGGCGTGGTTAAATATTGATAAACTTCACGCTCATTTTTATTATATTATTCATAATAATTTATATTATAATAATTTTTAGAGAATTAAAACTGTTTTATTAGTAAAATAGTAATACAAATTAAAAATTCGAATATTTTTCTATTAATCCAGAAAATTTTATGGAGTAACTCGGCGTCGTTTTAAAGAAAATATTCTTTGACTATTGTCCATCTTAAATATCAAAAAATTTCTTTAGTTAGAACTTCAATGCGTATAAGGAATCATATAGAACATATAATAAAATTCATCATACGCATTGTAGTTCTAACAAACAAATCTCTAAATATTTGAGATGGGCAATATTTAATGAACACTTTTGTTAAAACGTATATCGGGACGAAAATCGGATAGAATTCGAGAATTTTTATTAGATTGTTAGATCCAAAGTGATACAATTTAATAGAACCATTTTTCGGATCAAATCATATCCTCTTATATGTGAGGAAATCATCATATATAATTTTATATAAACTTTTTTACTCGGGTTTTAAAAATCGATTTATTACTCGTTGGCATTGGTTTAAAAATTAAATCTAATATAAATATCTAACAAAGGACAACTCAACGATATTTTAAGGAATACAAATGATTTCATTTGTTAATTTTTAATTAAATCTAAATTTTAACTTTTCCAAAATATGAATTTATGCTGGAAATATGCACAAAAATGCACAAAAAATGCCAAAATACGCATTTATACAAAAATATGCATTTATAACAAAATATGTAACAACAAATCGATGCCATTCGCAAAAGTATTTGGTCAAAATCGATTTTGGTCTACGGACTACAAACACGTATTTGCATGAAAGTTACTGCCCTGGTAATGACATATTGCAAAGTGTATATTCATATAAAATCATATAAAATTATATATAAAATATATAATTATATATTTCTTTATAATTACATATCGATCTATATAAGCTTACATATGTCACATGTAATTGCATATATTTGTATACAATTATATCCAATTGGATGTAAATACATTTAAATACAATACATGAAGTACAAATTCGGATACAATTATATCAAACTATATATAGTTTCATCAAATTAGATATAATTGTATCAAATAATGTCTAAATATCAGATTAGATCTAATATGATACAATTAGATGTTCTCATTTTTCGGATATGATTATATATAATACGAAAATTCACAAAATATGTTTTTTATATGAGTAGCTCAAAAACCAGATATAGGGCCACATTAGCGAACATTCCCTCAATTTTTAATTTTTATATTTTCAATTTTATTGCATAAATGTGAAATAATACAAGTAGAAAGAGCATAGAAATCGAATGCTTTTTAAATTAAGAAATCCGATGCTAATTTTAAAACATATATTGCCCTTCAAGGAGTTGGAATTTTTCTATAGAAAATTTCTCATAATTTTAGGAGGTTTCAATATAACATTAACATAGAACATTGTTTTAAGAATTTGAATGATTTTCTTTACGAAAAAGTTATTAAAGTCTAAGAATTTTTAAGGCCCAACTATATTTAGCGAGTACGTTCTGGAAGAATGTTAACATTTATTTCAAAACTAACATTTTTTTACAAAAATTATTATTTATCAATTACTCATTAATCAAACTCTCGATCTATCCAATGATGTATCACATGGTGTCATTTCCTAATATGAAACCAATATTTTCATAAAAAATACCTACAAGAAATCAGTTTTATTTAGATTCGATAAGGCCTTTTTAAAATAATCGCGTGATTGCCAACACAAAAATACCACCAATTAACTCAGCGTAGGCTTTTTAGTGGATGTACAATTTTGTAGTCATTTGGCCTGATTTTATTTATCCAAAAAATTTAATATTATTGATATTGACAACGCCTGATTTTTGACGTCTTTAATTTTGGAATGCAAAATTTTAAAGTATGACATATCAATTGCATTTTTTCAGGAATAATTTTGGTTCTCAATTGTTTGTTCGTATCTTGCATAGTTTTCGATAAAATTGCAAAATTTGAGTTTTTTCTCGATTGAAGATTTTGATTTTTTATCGCAAAAATGTTCTGAGACAACCGAAATACAAAATCAAGAAAAAATATTTTTGGTGTTAAGTGAATTTAAGGAGTTTTTCATATAACAAAATTTTCAGAATTTCAGTGATTTTCTATTTTTATTTATAACGAGCTTTCAACAGGCGTATATATACAAAAATAAAGCATATTCATATATTATGATATATGTATTTCGATGTGGCAAAAGATCTCATAAGAATCCGACGCTAGAGCCTCTACAATAGACAGAGCTTAAACAAAACCCCTATTACATCATCAATTTTGCTCCATTCTTGTCTTAGCAATCAAACACGTGGCTAGGGTATTTTCCTAACAAGCATCATGAGTTTACTAAACTTTGAAAACCAAAAACGTTCTATTTATATAAAAAATGGTTAGTTTTACTCTGGCTCAAGTTTTTTTCATTTACATATGTAAAGGGTCCGCCAAATATACAAAAATAAAGCATATTCATATATTATGATATATGTATTTCGATGTGGCAAAAGATCTCATAAGAATCCGACGCTAGAGCCTCTACAATAGACAGAGCTTAAACAAAACCCCTATTACATCATCAATTTTGCTCCATTCTTGTCTTAGCAATCAAACACGTGGCTAGGGTATTTTCCTAACAAGCATCATGAGTTTACTAAACTTTGAAAACCAAAAACGTTCTATTTATATAAAAAATGGTTAGTTTTACTCTGGCTCAAGTTTTTTTCATTTACATATGTAAAGGGTCCGCCAAATAACTTTTTTTTTTGAACTCCTGAACCAATTTGACTTTGTAATGTTCAATTATTGAGAACGACGGTGAATTGATGTTGATGGCGCTTCACGCACACTTTCTGCCACAGCAGCAATATTCTTGGGTGTACGCACTGTTTTTGGCTTTTCACGCTTTGGTTTATCGATGAGGATGCCAATTTCTTTCACTTTTTTCACAAGATACCGAACATACGGACCATATTCGTTCAGCGGAGGGAGAACACTAATTATCTGTCAAATCAGACATGAGCTAAGTGTTACCATTCACGAAATAAGCACTAGTTAAAAAAAAAACGTTAGATGGCGGACCCTTTATATACATTGGGATTATTTTTTTGTTATTTTTATTTATAACGAGATTTCAACCATTCAACCTTCGTTATTTTCAAAAATAAAGCAAATTAATTATTTTAGCCAGGTTGATACATTTCGATCTGGCAAAATATCTCATCATAACCCGAAGTTTTAGAAAATCTAGAGCCTGCAGATCAGGCAGAGTTTAAACAAAAACCTATTAAATCATAAAGTTAAAAAGTTTTTAGAATCTGAGAATTTTTAATTCGAAAAAAGTTGTAAACATTTCTGGGTCGTTAAAAGTTTCTTAAAAATATTAGAAATTTTTTGAGAAAATTAAATTTGTTGGCCCATACTATAAAAAAGAAGTCGATTTTAAATCACAAAAGTGTACTACTTTTTTAAATTTCGTACCATACAAAATATTTAAAATAGTCCTTAAAATTTTATTTAATTAAAAGTTGTATTTATCCGACTTTTCAGTTTTAATTAAACAAAATAAAAATGTTCGTTTACTACGTTTATTTTGTTTACTTAAAGTTTTATTTTAAATTAAAAACAAAAAAAATGTTGTATGTGTTTGACTTTATTTTAATTTTATTTAAGGCTGCCTCAGGGTAGCCTTCATAAAATTCACCACAAATCCGTCAAATAAGAGTTTTATACTTAGAAATTAATATATTCCGATAGAAAACTAAATTTGCTAAATATTTTGCGAAGAAATTTTTCGTGTGCCGTCCACGGTTTGGAAGCAAGAAAGATTCAAAATCAAAATTTCGTAAAATTTCAAAAAATAATTATTTTTGGAAAAACATAGTTTTCAAAAATCTAAAAAACCAATTTAAGTTGACTAAAAACTCTTTATAATAAAATATAAATAAGATTGAAGCTTTATCTTTAATAATAAGTCCTTACTTTAGTGCAAGGACTCACAGGATTTTATCAGGATTCATCTAAAGGACATTGTCTTAACTTATAAACTAATAGACGGATTTTTATGAAATTTTGCAGAAAGAAAACATTAAGTACTAATAGCAAAGCGTTGAAGTTTGAACAATATAAATTGAAGTTTTGATGCTTTTTCGCCTAATTTCGCTTTTTTCACGATATCTTCTTAAATAGGAGCAGAAAAAAATAGTTTTTTGAACGTTTTTATATCTTGATAAGAGAAATATTTTTTGTCCAAAACTTCTCTTTTATATGCTTTAGTTTTCAAAAGGCATCCTAAAATATTTTGGCTCATATCGCCTTAATTAGGCAACGATAAACAATCTGGTAACATTGTGAAATAGAGACGAAGGAGATTAGAAAAATCTAAAAATAGAATATTTGTGTTGTTAGTGTTGTCACTTCTGAGTATAATATACAATAACAGAACAGCTAATAGTAAAGAAAACTGCAATTTAGCTGCATTACATTCGAGGCCATACTTGCGGTCATGACTTGGTATTGTTACGTTTGTAATGTAAGAAGAGCGCGGGTTTGATTCTTACAGCCGCAAATTATAATACAATTTAAATGGAAAATCACTGATGAAGCCTGTCCATAAAAAGAGGCAGAAACTAGTCTAGTCTGATTTAAAAATTAAAAGTGTTTGTAATTTTAAGAGAAAAACGTTTATTCTTCTTCTTAACCTCAACATTTCTAAAGTAACATTTTGTTGAAGAACTTATTATTTGTTTTTCGAGTGGAGCACATGGTATGAATTTCGCTGCAAAACATCTTTTGCCAGTTGGAGGGTTAAATATTTTTGATATTAGGTTCGAATGGGTTCTGATGAGATCTTTAGCCAGATCGAAATACTAGTATCAACCTAGCTAATATGTTTGATTTGCTTTATTTTTGTAAATATACGGAGGTTGAAAGCTCGTTATAAATTGAAAATAACATAAAAATAATTTCGATGTATATAAAAACAAAAAACTAATATAACTGTAAAAAATATTACTTGAGCCAGAGTACAAACTAAAAATTTTTTATATGAATAGAACATTTTTGGTGTTCAAAGTTTAGTAACGTCATGATGCTTGTTAGGAAAAGACCTAACCACGTGCTTGATTACTAAGAAGACAAGAATGGAGCAAAATTGATTATTAATAGGTTTTTTGTTAAAGTTCTGCCTATTATGGAGGCTCTAACTTTTCTAAAACTTCGGGTTCTGATGAGATCTTTAGCCAGATCGAAATACTAGTATCAACCTAGCTAATATGTTTGATTTGCTTTATTTTTGTAAATATACGGAGGTTGAAAGCTCGTTATAAATTGAAAAGAAAAAAAAGAATTGTTCTTTTTATAAGTCGATTTTAACAAAAATTTACATTTCGAAAATAAAGACAGTAAGGCTGAAATTCTTTAATTTTTTATTTCATTAAAAATCTTAGCTTTTTCAAAAGTTCAAACCACTGTTTACGTACGTACTACCTTAAGGTATGTCATGTTACAGTTATGAATGTATAATGGTTAGAAACAAAAAAGTTTATAGCGCCAAAAGTTATGCCATACAAAAGAAAAGACTATAGCAACAACAAAAATCGTATGCTATTTATAACAACAACAAAAAAGTAAAAAGATAAAAGAAAAACAAAAAAAAAAAAACTGCCACAAGTTCACAAGGTATAGTTTGTTCTTTTTTTTTTATATAAATGTCAACAGTTTTCCTGTAATCCATTAACAGGTATGAATGCGAGTGGATGTTATGTTATCAAGGATACAATACAACAAAAACGATGTTGGCTGTTAGTTAACATTTTAATGTTAACTATAACAGATTTTCACAAGGATGCTTTTAGAAGATAGCAAAACAAGAAAATTAATAAAAACTTATGTTTGTGTAAGTAACATTTCAGTTTAAATATTTTTATGCTACACAACGGTCATAAACATAAAATATACGGGTTTTAAACGGTAAAATATTAAATATATATATTCTAACATATATATATGCATATTTTTGTATCTGTGTTATTATTGTGTTTTTCATTTACGATTTCTTTCACTACTACTACTAACCTAGTCAACGAATGTGACGTTGTGTATTGAAATATTGGGAAACACCATTTATTAAATAAATGCTTTCGTTTTTTTTTCTCTTCTCCTGGTTAACTGTTGTCGGTCGATGTTTTCTTTGTGTGTTACAAATTGTTGCTTCATTCTTATGTTGACGAGGTCTTAAAAAGGATAAATTGTATGCAGTGAACTCGTGCTTTTTAATGTCAATATGTTGATTTTCAATGTTTACTTATGAAATTTAACGGTATGAGGTTAAACAAATAAATTATAAGAATAGAGAAAAAAAAAAATGTGAAAATGTTGTTAAATGCAACAGTTGTAATAAATTATTTAAAAAGTAAAGTGAAATAAAATTTACGAATATTAATTACTAAAGAGTTCAAATTAATGATATATGAATGTTTTGAAGTGAAATTATATTAAATTATCATAATTTTAATAAAAACTAAAAGAAACATAAATTTTATTAATATTCTATATAACCGTATGATTAATATGAATTTTATATAAAAACAAAATCACTCATACGTAACGTAAAACTATAACAGTTTTTTGTCATTTACTCATTAAGGACGCCTCATAGCTCTGCTGAACATTGTTTAACCAAACTTTACATATATATAGAGCAGATTTATAGACATTTTTGTAATTTTGTTTGCCTTAAAGCGACCTCTTTTGGAAATACATGTTAGCGGGCAAAGTTGAAACTTTGGCAGAATATAAAAGTCAATATGTTTATTTTCAATGTTTACTTATGAAATTTAACGGTACAAGGTTAAATAAATAAATCATAAGAATTAAAAAAAAAAAGTGAAAATGTTGTTTAATGCAACATTTGTAATAAATTAAAACATAAAGTGAAATATTATCTATGAATATTATTTAACAAAGAAATTAATGTTGTATAAAAATAATAACTAAAAGAAACATACATATTATTAATATTCTATATAACCGCATGAAATTTATAAAAAAATCACTCATACACTCAGGGTAAAACTTCATAAATATGATGAACAACTTAATTGATTTTCGTCCACTCAGGGAAAAACGTCATAAATATGATGTAAAACTTCATTGATTTTCGTCCAATGTAACACTTTATAAATATGATGGAGCTGTTTCATAAAAGCACAAATTGTTGACAGGCTTCTTCATACTTATGAAATGTTTCATTAATATGATGAAGTTTTATAACTTTTTATGAAATGCTTCGCAAGTGCTATTAATTTTAAAATGAATTAAATAGTAGTGAAGTAGTTTCATAAATTTTTATGAAAGTTTTATACTTTTTTTTAAATGTTTCATAAATATTATGAAACGTTTCATAAACGTTTCATTTTCTATTCCAAAAAATCTATTTAAAATTAAGAACACATGAAATGATATTTTATTAATGTTTCAAAATTTGATATAATTTCTGATTGTTTTTAGTTTTAAAAAGTAAAATAATTGGATTAAGTGACTTAAGTCAGGTGTTGGTATGAAATGAAAATTAAAATTTTGTTTGAGTTTGAATTTTAACGTCTTTTGCAGACAATTGCAATTAATACTATAATTAATATGCAATTTTATTTAATTTAATTGTGAAAGGCGTGGTAGAGAAGAATGAGTGTATTTTCTAAAAATCATAACTACATTGCAAATTTTCAATTTTTTCTGAATAAGACTGCGCAGTTTCTGGTATTGAAAATTCGCCAGTGACCCTGTTTTTTTGAATTTTTTGAATTATGTAATATTTGTGATGTTTTTATTTGTTCGATTGCGTCTATATGAAATTTTCTGTGCAATCACTGACCGTGGTATAGATAAACTGATTTCTAATGCCACATGCACTCGCACTACACGTTAGACAGAGCGCTTTATCCCTCTGAGCTATCGTCAGTGATTGCACAGAAAATTTCATATAGACTCAATCGAAGAAATAAAAACATAACAAATATTACATTATTCAAAAAATTCAAAAAAAAAACAGGGTCACGGACGAAGGCTCAATACCAGAAACTGCGCAGTCTGATTCAAAAAAAAATTGAAAATTTGCAATGTAGTTATGATTTCTAGAAAATACACTCATTCTTCTCTACCACGCCTTTCACAATTAAAATTAAATAAAATTGCATATTAATTATAGTATTAATTGCAATTGTCTGAAAAAGACGTTAAAATTCAAACTCAAACAAAAATCAAACTTTGCTCTCTGGTAATTCTTCCCTAACTACGTAAGCGCCATCTATCGAATATACAAAGAATACATCATAGATATGGCATCACTTCATACCAACACCTGACTTAAGTTATTTAGGACAATTATGTTTCAGCCTTTAATTGAAAATGATAGTTTCTAAATTTCAAATAAAAATTTCAATAAAAAGCAAACATTTTTTTTTTCACAAATTTTATGATTTTTTTTTTATGAAATGATGAAAATCTCTATGAAGCATTTGTCATAAATTTTTATGAAATTTTTCCTAGTATTCATGAAAACTTCATAAAACAAACTATTTATGAAACAATATCATAAATATGATTAAACATTTTTCTCTGAGTGTAGTTAACGTAAAACTTTAAAATAATTTTTTGTCATTAAGTCATTAAGGATACCCAACCAAACTTTACAGATATATGGAACCATGCTTAATTAAAATTTTTTTTTCAAATATTTTTACCTTAAGACGCCATCTAGTAGAAATATTTTGCAACCAACAAGTTTAAACTTTGACAAAATATAAATCCTAGACGATTGAATCTATAATAAATAAAAAAAATAACAAGAGTTCAAATTTAACCACCGATACTTTCATTTAAATTTGACATTCATAACTATGGTTAAGCCTTAAACTTCGCTTAATTTGAGATAAGTTAGCAGGTCTTCATTTTATATATTTTAGTAAACAAATTGTTAAACTAAAATAATACATATCGCTCTTATTCAACAAAAGGGTTATAACTTAAAATCCATTTTGGCAAGAAAACGACATACAGAGGCTATCTCTACCCGCTGTAAAAATCTGAGACCGGGGTTTTTATTGCTAAAGGGTACAGAGATCGATCTAAGATTTTTACAAAAATCTGTTGTTTACACTTTTAGGTTAAGTCCTCTTAAGGCGAAGCGTGCAGGTGGTTTTAGCATACAAATGTTAGAATATTTAAAATGATCAATATTCAACGAATTTTTGTTCCAAAACTATACTGAATTACATTTTCAACATTTTCTTTATCTATGGAAAAACACTATTATTTCTGAATTAAAAAAAAATATTTTTTTTTTTAAATTTTCTAAAAAAAATCTATTAATAATAAAGTCAAATTTCTAGCATTTCAGTTAAATTATTATAAATAATGTACAATTAGTAAAAGCCAAATTTTTTAATATTTATTTTTTAATATTTGCCCACTTTTTGGATAAATATTAAAAGTTGTTGCATTGCTACGACATACTTTTTCCTATAGCGGGACAATTGTCTTGGAAAGCTTCATATATAAAATTAACTTTCTGTTTGTTTGTTCGCTATTTGAAACACTAAAAACAGCGATAAGTTAAAAAATGGCCTGGTCAGTCACTAGTGTCAAACTACGATTTAATTAAATGTCCTTTTAACAAAATTTCATTAAAAGTTAATTAATATTCATGATACATTATTAAAAGCAAATAATTTAATTGCACAGAGAAAACAGATTCTTTGTGACAACATAACTTATTGCCAACCGAATGATTTGGTTGCATTAACCGCATTACTTGGTTGTCGGGATCAAATAAATTCGTGGGTTAATTAACAATTTATGCTCTAACTGAAATTTTGTTGTATTAACCAAATTTCTATTGCCACAAACAAAAATATTGATGACTGCAACCGAACCATGCGTTTGAGGAAAAATGCGTGTATACTTTCAACAGCCTACCTAAACGTATACTTAATTTTAATTCATGTAAAAATCACTCATACGTACTTAAACATTCTTTCAAACTCATTTGACGTTTTTAACCCAGCACTTTTAAATGGCAATATATTTTTTTTAGTGGATAGACATAAAACAGTGGTTTAAAAGGTATAAAATAATGTAACATTTTTAATGCAATCGTAAATAAAAACTGTTGGACAATTGTTGTTCAGAGTTGCCAAATAATTATCTGAAAAAATTATTTAAAAATATAAAAAAGTCTAAACTTTTATAGGTTTAAATGTTATATTAATGCAAAAACTCCGAGCTTATTTCTTTATTAATTGAAAACAGCTGGCATGATACGTTTACGAGTTGCATCACATTTTCTGTCAACCCTGTCTGTAGTAAACCCTAGATGGAGCCAAAGAGACACCTGCTGAATAGATTGGTATCAAGGAACATGCATTTGTGTCAACCATTGGTTCTAAGTGTTTTCTTCAAAGTTTTTCTCTATATGTTGTAAAAAAAAACAAACAAAAGTAATTATGGGATTTGATAAAATGATCTTAAAACCCAACAAAATTAAAATTCGTTTAAAATATGAACATTTATTTCTGTGCTAAAAATTATTTCATGATTATACACTGATAGAAATTTGTGCGTAGAATTAATGAATTCCTTCATTACTACAATATTTTTTTTTCATAAAAAAGTCCCCTAATAAATGTTTCATTGAATCAATGAAACAAGCTTTATTAAATCAATTTTAATGAAATGTTTTATTGAGCCAATGAATATTTATTTCATAAGGCATATGATTTTTTTTTCATTAATTCAAGCATAAACTTTATGAAAGTTTCATGTGTTTAATGAATAAAATTCATAGCTTGTATTAAATATGTTCATTACTTTTTATTACAAACCAAAAACAAATTTTTTTATAAAACACTTTTTGAAGAGGTTAAGATATAAACCAAAAAATAAAACTTTCTTTAAATTAAGAAAATAAAAAAAAATTTGACTTTTTACAAAAGCACTTATGTGGACTTAAGAAAATTTTGTAAGAATTTTGTAGTCATTTTACAATAACACTTTAGACACTAAATGATTTGAGACCGCCTCAAATCAATTTATTTCAAAGTTTTGGTTAATTCTGTTAAACCAAAAAGTTTATGGCGTTAAACTTCAGCGATTTTTTTTATTTAATCCAAAATGTCTTCCATAGGGAAAAAATCACAAAATTACACACAAAATTTTTTTGCATAGTACAAGTTAAAATTTTTATTGAAAAAATTCGACAAATTTTTATTGAAAAAATTCGACAAATTTTCATTGACTTAATGAATGTTTTTTTATGAAATTAAGAAAAACTCATAAAAAAAATTGACTGAAAAACTTAACAATATTAATGAATTTTTTTTCCGGTTAATGCAATTATTCATTTAATCAATGAATACATTTCAATGAAATCGATTTATTAATACTATTTATAAAGGAAAATTCTATCAGTGTTGGCATATAATTTTTGAAAATCTGACAGATTTTCCGTTTTCATTCTAAATATAAAAAATGGTTAGTTTTTATTAAAATACTTTTACACTTGTAAAAATTTTAATATCAGGATTGCCATATTTAATTTTATAAAATGTTCCAAAACCACAATAGTTTTTTCCATAAAATTTATATCTCTTATATATTAGAATACAGATTTTTATAATACATTTTTTATAAAATATCTTCAAACATTTGCCTTTGGCTGCTAATATTTTCACTACAGAGCTCTTTATTCTTCTTCTCTTCTCCATTTCCGCTTAACTCCCTGTGGAGCACAGAGCTCTTTAGGGCAAACAAATTAAGCACTGTTCTATATACACTCAAAAAAATAATTTAGTAGAAAAGTTAGTAAAACTTCTTGTAAATAAGGTATACTATTTTTATACTTATTCAGCACCTAACTGTTTTATACTAATGCTTTACTAATATTAAACTAATGTTATGCTAATTAATTTTGCTAAAAAAAATTGTGCTGATAAGCACATTGATAGTGTGGACGACAACCTGATTGAAAGATATACGCAGAATGAAGCAGATGTCGCGGCATGTCAAGATGTAGTAGAGAAGAGTAAAATGATACTAAAAAGTACAACTCTAATAAGACATATAAAAAATCAACCATGGAAGATTTTTGTATCTGTTTTTCATACATAAAACTAAATTAAGCATTAAAACAACTTAAATTTTGCGTTGTCATCGGCTTGTGAAAATAATTGTCTAATAATTAAATAAAAGACAAAGAAAATATTTAAATTTAATATGTATTTCTATAATAAATGTTAATAGATTAATAATCTAGTGTGGTCAAATTGCAAACAAACATATACAGACATGTAGACAGAGTAAAGCGAAAGACAAAGACACACATCTTAGGTAGATTTTTATGGTTCCTTTTTCTTATTGCAAAAAAAGGGTTTTTTTTTCGTTTCGTTTCTATAATTATCTTCGGCAGTTGCGTCCTTTAAAAGATAGTATCATTTAGACAACCATTGACAATTGGGAACTGCAGTTTTTATCTGGCCTGATATAAAATCATATATTAGCACATATATTCCACAATATTAAGGAAAAGTTATGTGGGTTTATATGTAAATTTATGTAGCTGAAAAATGAAACTGAAAAAAACGTAAATTCTATCAGAAATTTAAATTCTTAAATATAAATAAAATATTCTTATAGTTAGCACATATTTAAATGTATATATTTTACAACGTTAATAAGATAAATATTTAGAATATTTGCATCCAGCAACATATTGATACTTTTTTGAGAGTTCTTGTTCTATGAGTCGAAAATGAAACACTGAAGCACATATTTTTGAAATTTAAAAATTTTATTTTCAAAAATTACTTAATTTTTGGACCTAAATATTAGCATTTTAAAAAGTTGAATCGTTGAAGACTCAAAAGTTTAAAGAAAATTATTAAATCCAGAAAATAGTTTAAGGCTGAAACGTAATTGGCTTAAGTGACTAAAGCCTGGTGTTGGTATGAAAGATCATATTATCAAATACCAAATAGAAATTGAAATTTACTGTTTTACAACACACAAAAAAAAAAATCGTTGCCTAGTAATTAGGAGCATTTCAACTAATAAAATTTATTTACAGTTACATATTTGAGAACTAGTAACATTTTACCAAGTTTTAACTTGTTTCTACTTAGTTATTGAATAATTTATGTGAAAAATCTTTGTGAGTTGAAGTGCTCCTAGTTACTTGGCAACGATTTTTTTGTGTGAACACTTAGAGAAGAACTTTAAAAAAACTACCTAGAACCAATGGTTAACACTAATGCATTTTCATAGATACCAATCTAATCATAAGGTGTATGACAAGGGTCAACTGCCGATTAAATCTTCTATTTAAGCAAACGTTTGACAGAAACAGTGATGAGACTCGTAATCGTACCAATTGTATGTCAGCTGTTTTCTATTTAAATTTTCTATTTATAAATTTTTAAAAAACTTTGAAGGGGCGAAAATTTTCGAAAACGCATTTAAAAATAGCATTTGCTTAAAAAATTAATTTTTTGTGAAAAAGAACAACCATATAAATCAAATGCTTTTTAAATCAGAGAAATCCGATCACAACTTTCTTCAAAAGCTCATAAAAATTACATACTTTTGCGATTTTTAATTTTTTTTTACAAATTAAAAGCTAAATATAAAGACGTGTTATGGGCTCCATGGAGTATGTGTTTACAAAATATTATTCAACTTTGAAGACCCTCAGTCAATTCCATTTGTGATGTATCATGGAACTCATGATTTTTATTATGAAGAACAATAAAGAGTTGGTTTGGAAAGTCCCATACAACTGGCTTATAATAAATTTAACCTGATTGTATGAAACTAATCGATTAAAAGTGAAAAAAACAACTTGAAATGTGGATCCAAAATTTATAAAATGTTTTTGAAAGTTCTAAGAGTATGCGCAGAAAAAAAATGTTTTAAAAGTATCCTATAATGAGTGTAAATTTGATTTTATTATAGTATGATCCTTATGACAATAAAAAAGATCCTACACTGATAATAATCCATCCATAAAAATACAAAAAAAATTTAAATAAACAGAAAATTTCGTAAAATAAACGAAAATTTGTTAATTTTACAAAATATTTCGTTATTTTGACAATAATTTCTTATTTTTTTTGAGTGTAATGATCATAATGTGATTTTAAATTATAATAATATAATTAGAATTAAAATCTACGGGTTCACCAATGTATAGTTTCCTTGTTAGTACCCAGTGTAGAAACGGTAATGACATGTCATTATTTTTCTCACTACCAGTAATGACACCAGCTTACTCTCTACATTAGTTTAACACGACTAACAAGGACTTACTAATAACTAGTTAATTTTCGCATTATTTGAATGCAAAAAATAAAAGTATTTGAAAATCTATTTGTAGACTCATTTATTTTCAACTCCAGTAAGGACATATACATTTTTGAAAATCTATTTCTAGACTCATTATTTTTTAAACTCTAATAAGGACATATAGTACATATTTTTGCTTTTTTGTAAGCTGGAAAGTAATGCCATTTTGTGCAAGCAAGTCATTTATGTTTTTATCTGTCTAGTATAACATGTCGATATAGCTCAGATGGTGCAGCGGTTGACTAAATACATGTGCTCGAATCCTGTGTGAGCACATTTTATTAAAAAAAAAAAATTTCAATAAAAAAAATATTTTTTTTTAAAATTTAATTTTATTTTGAACATTTTATTTTGACTCATTATTTTTACCCATACTGGTAAGCATATAGGTAACCACTTATTTTTCTCTTTAGTAATTATAAAAGTAATGTGATTTGTAATGACCGTTGTAAGTACTTGCCATTACAAAATATGTACTTATATGAACAATAATATGTTAATGCTTTTCTACACATGGGTATGATAACGATCATACCCAGTGTAGTATAAATTATCTTACACTGATAATAATTCATGCATATAAGTACGAATAAATGCCAAAAATAACAAAATCTTTGTTAAATAAACGAAAATTTGTCCATTTAACAAAAGATTTCGTTGTTTCGACAATAATTTCGTATTTTTATGCATGGCATACTGTGATTTTTAATTATAATAATATCAGTTGAAGTGATCTTAATATGATCAGCTAGGATCACATTTATTATCATCAGGATCATACTATGATAAAATCGAATTTTCAATGAATACATGATGCTCTTAAACCATATTTTTTCTCTGCGTATTATAAAGTATTTCTTATAAATTAAATAAAATTAGAAGAATACTATTTGTTGACCTATTTTATTTTTAAAATTTTCAGCTACAATTCAAAAAAAGCAATAAAATTATTTAAATCTTTATAAAAGATTAAAAAAAAAAATATGTAAATATGGATTTAAGCAAACTGACATATAAAAGAAGGTTATGAACATTTGACCCATCGAAAGACTAACCGAATTTTTAAAATTTGTGGCTTTAATGACATCCGGTGAATGGGATCTGCGTGCCCTTAAAGCACTAGAAGAAGAAGAACAAAAAGAATTTTTGGCATTGTCACAAAAATCCCTATTTGCACCACCATCACCACCGGCACAAGCGAAATTGGAACATCAACAACAAATAAATGCACAACATTTTATACATTCGGCCTTAACAGAACGAGAACCGAAAAATCAGCCAACGGCAGTAACAGCAACAGCAGCAACAAATTATATGCAATTGCAGGCACAACAATTACTTAAATTACCCACGATAAATGAACATCATCATCAATATGTATTAAAAAATAAAATAAAACAAAATGATTCAGGAGGAGAAGGAGGGGTGGGAGGAGGAAGATTAAAATTTACCAAAATTCTATCATTATCTGCACATTCTCTAACAAATCGTTTTAGCGGAGGTGCATTTAAAAAACCCAAAAGAACTAGTGTTTCAGCCTCACCCAGTCATTATGGATCACCAACACCCCTGTATACCCCGCCACCCACAAGACGTTGCAACACTTTGCATCATAGTCAACCACAAATAAGAAAAACGTTTAAAACTTTACAACAATTGGAGAAACAAAAACAAGAACGTAAATTAGAGGCCAGCCAACATAATAAGATTCGAACACTGCAACGTATAGCCGGTACCAATAAAACCTATTGGAAATATGGCATTAATTCGACGGCCAATTCAATAACACAGCAACATCAGCAAAAATTGCAACATAGAAAAAGTATAACCTCTGAATTGGAATCAAATACTTCAGATGAATTGGGCTCCGAGGAAACACAACCCATAGACAATCAACAATTGTTGCAAGAAGAACGTGAACGTTTAAAAGTTGCCACACAAGATGGGCAACAGAAAACAACCTTGGATTTGGAATATGAAGATAATGATGATGCTAATACTGAAATAGGTTCATGTTCAGTACCATTGGCTACCGACTCTATGGAAATGATGAGTTTAATGTTAACAGCAGCCTCAACAGCTGTAACAACACAACAACATAATTTAGCAACAGCCGCAGCAAAATTTAGTTTAAAACCCATAGGACCACCACCAGATATAGCAGCAACTAGTGGTAGTGGTGGAGATGTAGAGGGTATAAAAGATTTTCCAAAATATTTTACTTTAAATCATCACAATCTAACAGCACAGTATATTGATAGCGGTATTGTTGGTGGTGTTCATGACGATGAAGAAACTGTTGCTTATGAAGCTTTTCATAATATGCTCTCACGGCGCAAAAGCTTTTCAGGAGAAAAGTTAAGAGCTCAAACATTGCAACGTAATTCCAGTTTACAACATGAAACCATAGACAACTCATACAATAGCAACAATAATGATGATAATGACGATAATAATGTTAACTTAACCCGGCAACATCAAATTAATTCCAAATCACGTAATGTTAATAACAGATTACTGTTAAAATCCTCATCTGTTGAAGCTCCTCTATCATCATATTTAGATTTTAATATAAACTCCACAACAATTTTAACAAATCCTTTAACTGCAACTAAACAAAATACTTTAAAGTCGTGTTTAAATTCAAATACTTTAACAAAATCTAAACTTCTAACAATACCTTCTCCTATGGATTTAAATCATCAACAACAAATGTGTCTTCATCATAACCAACCATATCATCAACAACATCATTATCTTCATCAGTTGTTTAATGGCAGTGATTTAAATACGACAACAGCATCATCATCTTTAATAATTGATGATGAACTTGAACAACATATCAAACAGTGTTCATGTTCCTGCAATCATATGGGTTATGGAAATTCTATGGATTATCAGGTAAGTCTTTTTATTTTTTTATGATACTACACAGAGAGAATTTTCTTAGACGAGTTTTAATGAAATTGTTCACTAAACTAATGAAGTTTTCTTTACAAAGTGAATGAAAAATTTTCGTAAAATGTATGGAAAAGCTTCAAAGTTTTTTAAGGAAACTGTATTTAATGAAACTTTTTCATTAGACTTATGAAATTTTAAATAAATAAAATGAAAATTTTCATAAAATTTAATAAAAAACTACATTAATTTAATGAACGGTTTCAATGGACGAATTACAGTGATATCATGCGGATAATTCTCTCAGTGTATTTATTTTTTGTTAAGGGTTTTCAAATTTATATTTAAAAGTGACCAACATTTTTACGGAGCATGAGTGTTATTACATTTACCATAATTTTTTTATTATTATCATAAAGTTTGTGTGAACAATGAAATTACGATTTTAAGCTCATAATATTTTTATATATAAGGTGGCGCAAAAATAACCTTCCGATGTTTTTTTTTTATTATGTATTTATTATGTATAGCATTTTCTGATAGGAGGATTACTTTTGCGCCACCTTATATTTTTTGAGGGATTATATCCTACTTCAATACGAAATCAAGGTAGATAAAAAATATGATTAAACATGATTGGAGACACGAAATTATCATATTACGATCCTAATTATCATATATATGATTCATATTATGATTACCGAGGACAATTTTATAGTCATTTATAATAATAAGATGATTTCTACAATCATATTATGATTGTTAGGCATTTCATTTATAACATGATGATGAAAAGAGCATCATATTATGATAAACTATCATTTTCTCTGCGTGCAAGGAATTATTAATAAATTGCGCTTTAACCCTTTGACGACCACAGGCAAGTATGCTTGCCCAAGAATAAGGTTTAAAATATGAATTTTAAGCTAATATTCGTTTATGAATACAGTTTTAAGGCTTAAAATGTGTTTTAACTAAAATGTATTTGAAATCTGAATTAAGATTTTTTATGCATACGGGCGTTAATCTTTTCTTAATTGTTATTGTGTTCATTTCCATATAAATGTATTTATGTAGTATATTAAGAAAACCGTTACTGACTAACTCTGATGCGGGATTTTTGGAAACTTCTTCGAGGGTAAAAACATTTTAACAACTCGGGTTTAAAGGATTAGTACACTATTTTGATAAACTCAGCAAATAAAATTAGTACAACATTTGTAATTTGTAAATAGTACAAAAACTATAAATTGGTACATAAAATGTTTTTCTTACTTTTCTACTAAATTTTTTATTGAGTGTGTGGGTTTTCAAGTAATTGTTTTAAAATTTATTTTAATTATATTTTTTGGATAAAAAAAAACGGATATAAAATTTGTATTTAATGAAAAAAAACATGTTTATCTTATACACAATATGAACAACATTAGAAACCCAAAGGTTACGCATCTTATAAATATACATTCAAATAAAAAAGTTAGAAGACACATAATTTAAACAGTTTATATAACAATTTGCAGTTTTTGTACTAATTTTTAGTACAAAATCATTTTTTAGTAGACATTTTTCTTATTCTCTTTTTACAAATTACAAATTTTTTACAAGTTCTCGTTGCTGACTTTAGCAAAATATTTTACTCATTTTTTCAATCCGAGTCGCTAAAATTATTAAAAATTTTTACTAAATTTAGTTTTTCATAGTTGAAAGCAAATTTTTTTTAAGTTAAACGTTCTTATAATATTTAATTTGCCAAAAAATATGCTCAAAAACATTACTAATTTTTAGGGTTTACTAAAATTTGACTAAATTCTATTATAGTTCATTACAAAGGCCTACAAATTTTAACCTTGAGGCTAGATTATATTTTTGTAAAGGTTTAAGGTGCGCTGAATTCGAATCTGACTTCAGATTTTCCCATCACATCAGGTTTTTGAGATATCTTAGCCTAAAGTTTAAATTAACCCCGTATTTCGCCATATTCGAGACGTTATAATAGCGTTCAAGTCATCCATATTTATAAAATTTGTTAGGTAGTCTGAAAGTAATACTAATTACCTTCAAAATAAAGGTTTAACCTCTTTTATATCTTGTTAAAACTGTGAGGTATCTTAACCTACATTTTGATACAGCAGTATGAGTGAAAAAAAAAAATTCGATTTTTTGCCACATTTCTCCTTTATTTTATATCAAACTTATAAGATTCTTGAAGTCATAATTTTTCCCACAACAATGCTTTTTGAATTGTTTATTTATCTCTTCAATTTGCTGAGATATCGACCGTTGAAATTTATTAATATGATGTGCTTAATGATTTCATACTACCAATCTCAGTCGTACCCAGAGTCACGAAACGAGGTCTTGTCGGTACCCTATGGGGAATGAGGAGTCAATTGTCCTAAAAGTGACTGTTTAAAGTAGGACTTATCACAGGACTGGTATAATTTAATACTGAAGTGGGTTAAATAGTGTCAATTGTCCTAAAATTACCAATCCTGTGACTGGTATAGGAAGGACATACCACTTAACCAGAATGTTTATTAACAAGAAAAAGCCAGTTGGCCAGAATTTTACCCATTGGAAGCTGTTTAGTTTTTGTTTACTATATACGACATGGGCCTTTTGCGACAGTCTTGTGTTATGCCCATCTTTGGTTAGTCCTGTGGCATGCCACTATGTGGTTTAAAGCAGGACAAATGACCACCTCATATGACAAGCCAATGCTAAAGTTGCCAGTTTTTACATAGGGTAGGGTTTAGCAGAAGACCGGTCTCTTGCACGAAGGGACTGATCCTGTGGCACACGCAGAACCGGTCCCATTCCCCATAGGGTAATGACTACATGTCGCTCGTTTACTAAAAGACTAAAAGTTAATGATGCAGATTTATTATTTATGCTCCATATTGGGTAAAAACTTCATATCAATATCATGTATACTTTTCGAGTTAGAGGAGAATATATTTTATTTTTTCTGGAAAGTGGGTGCCAAGAGTATATGCTTTATAGAGAAACTGTGAGTTAGATATGGATTGAAAACTTTAAACACGTTTTCTGCAAAATCGACTTTTTTGAGTTAAGTCAGTCTGTCTTTTAGTAAATGAGCGATCTGATATTTTTTTGTTATAATTTTGGCTCCATTTTTTTTTTTAGATTTTTTTAATTTATTATATTTCTTTGTTTTTTTTTTAAATATTTTTGGTGATTTTTTTTTATAATTTTGACTCCATTTTTGTTTTTTTTAAGATTTTTGTCATTTTTTTATGTTATTTTATATTTTTATAATCTTGAAGATCGTCATAAAATAAAATGATCCTGTGTTCGAAGTAAATGAGCGATCTGATATTTTTTTGTTATAATTTTGGCTCCATTTTTTTAAGATTTTTTTAATTTATTATATTTTTTTGTGTTTTTTAAATATTTTTTTATTGATTTTTTTTTATAATTTTGGATCCATTTTTGTTTTTAAGACTTTTGCAATTTTTTATACTTTTTTTGTGTTATATATTTTCATAATCTTGAAGATCATTATAAAATAATAATATGAAAATCATCTTAAGAAAACATAAATGAAGTAAATTTTTTGTCGTGATCCTGTGTTCGAAGTAAACCTGTCAGAGACGATATCTCAAAGAATTGAAGAGATATCTAAAAAAAAAAAAAAAATCAAGATTCTTATAAATTCGCTGTAAAGTAAAGGCAAAGTGTATCGAAAAATTATTTTCGATACATTGAATAAAGCTAAAAACCGGGTTTCTTTAAACTTTAGGTTAAGATATCTCAAAGAAGGAACAAGATATGACAGAGGTTATTTTGAAGCGAATAGGTAGGACTTTCAGACGACTTAACAACTTTTATTGAAAAAGCTAAATTCGCGCTGTTATAACGTCCCGAATATGGCGAAAAACGGGGTTTCTTCAAACTATATGTTAAGATATCTCTAAAACCTAATATGATTCGGTTTCAGCGCAACTCAAACCATTAAAAAAGTATAGCCCCAGGGTTACAACCTTTTTCAGGGTTACAACTTTTTTCAGGGTTACAACTTTTTGCCGACCTGTGTTATTATTACTATTTTCCTACTTCTTTCACTTTATTAATACACTCATAATAATCAATGCGAAAAATACGAAAAAAAGTCAAAACAACGAAATATTTTGTAAACTGAACAAAATTTTTGTGTATTTTATGAAATTTTTAGTTATTATGACATTTTTTTACATATTTTTATGCATGTATTACTATCAGTGTATTTATAGACACGTTTTGCTAAAATTAGTTAAACGGCCTTCTGGCCTTAAAACACCCGGATTTTTCTATAAAATTACACATATTTCTGTAACTCTTACTGTTTTTTTATTTGAGTGTAACACACAAGGTCACACAAAACTTTTTTTTACTAAAGTATGAAATAAACGGTCTCCTGGCCTTAAAAAGCCGGATTTTTCTATAAAATTACACAGTTTTCTGTAACTCTTACTGTTTTTTTTATTTGAGTGTAAACAAAAGGTCACACAAAACTTTTTTTTACTAAAGTATAAAATATTATTTAATTTAAAAAGTTTTCTTTCTAAAAAGTTATAATCGGTATACACTTCAACAGCCTCCTCAAAGAAGGAATACTTAATGTTTTCGTAAAATAATGACCGCAAATAAAAAATATCTTTTAAATATACTTGGCCAAACTTTAATGCTTCCCATAAACATTTCAACATACCAGCATTTTTGTATTTGAAGGAATATATGATGAAAAGACACAAAAACGTTTTTAAAATAAAAACATCTTTTATGTAAATCTTTTATTTTTACTACATATGACCATAAAGTAGACTTTAGATTGTTTCCATAAAAACATACCCATAGATATGTAAATACATACATACACAAACAAGTTCTAATAATATGTGTGTGTTAATACAGACCTATGTCATAATGTCCGGTACAAGTGTCCGTTAGGGTGTCCCTTAAAAATATATTTGTCATTACATACCCTAGAATTATTCCCAATAATTCCAAATGAAATAAATCGCTTTTTAGAAACGTAGATCCACACCGAATTTTGCCTGCAAATGGCCCATTTGTAAAAAAATTGTATTTTTATAAAAAATTCTCAAATTTTGAAATTTAGAAACATTTAATTTTTTATTTAATTTATTCATTTAAAATACTCAAAATTATTCAGATAAGGACTTTTGACTTTATCGATACCATTAACTAACTTCAGCCTGTAATCAAAAATAACCCGGGAACTTGCAAAAACTTGTTTTTTAAAATTAACTACCGACGGAAACATTTATATATCTTCTTATGTTTTTTCATCTTAAAATATATTATAATATGTGATTACATATGGTATTATATAGCATAGCCATATATATAGATATATTTTATGGTACCGTGAAATAACTCCCAAATGAAATAAGTCCCAATGAAATAACTCCCAATGAAATAAGTCCCAAAAAAATGAAATTAGTCCCAATTTTAATAAATGAAATAACCTCCAAAGAGAAAATGAAATAAGCCCCAACATTTGGGAGTTATTTCATAGTAATAAAAGAACTCCCAACAAATTATGAAACAACTCCCAATGAAAAAAGTCCCAAAAAAAATGAAATAATTCTCAATTCAAAAATATCGAATTTTGCGATTCGCGGCCGTGGCCGCGCCTATTGGACGCGAACTACAGTGGCGCCGCATTGCGCGAAACGCGGCCGCGCAGCAGGACGCGAATCGTACTCACAGCTTTCCAGAGGTGGCATGTCATAACGTCCAATGACATAATGTCCATGGACGTTATGTCACTCGAAAAGTGTCATAATGTCCATGGACTTTATGACAATTTTGGACATTATGTCACTTTCAAATGTGGCATAGCGTTCAGGCTTTTTAAAATAAAAAGATTATTAATATTTAGTATATCAATACAATTTTTTTAAATATATATATATCACAAAATAAAACTAAACTTATAAATCGTATAATCGCACGCAGAAAAAACTTTATTTCGCGAAGCCGCCTGCCGCGTTCTACGGAGGAAAAAAACCCCTAAGAGTGGCCAAAGGCCGCCACACAGAAACACTTGTTTTTACAAATTACTTGATGTCTTAAAAATATAAGATTTCAATGGATTCGACATCTGATTTGAAAAACAAGTTCTTCTGGGTGTCGGCCTTCGGCCGCTCTTAAGGGTTTTTTCTCCGTAGAACGCGGCAGGCGGCTTCGCGAAAGAAAGTTTTTTCTGCGTGCGACACAAAAGAAACTTCAAAATTACTGATCTGTTTCCACACTGGAGTATAATGTCCATGTACCTTATGTCAACCAAAAAGTGCCATAATGTCCATGGACTTTATGTCATTCCATTTGAGGACATAATGTCACATTGCAGAGTGTCATAAAGTCCATGGACATTATGACACTTTTCGAGTGACATAACGTCCATGGACATTATGCCAAAATTCTAGCAAGAACTGCGTTCCTTTTGGCAAAATAACTCATTGTATTGCTATTATTTACTTTACGACAATTTTAAGACAAGAATGCATAAAATTTACCAAAATGTAATTTTAATAGAAATGAAATAACTCCCAACAAAAATGAAATAACTCCCAACGATAAAATCACATTTAAAAATGGAAATGAAATAAGTCCCAACAAATGTGAAATAACTCCCAATGACAAAAAAAAAGTGAAATAACTCCCAACAAAATCTGGTCTGCGCAGTCTAATTCAATAAAAAATTTACAATGTAGTTATGATTTTTAGAAAAGTATGCTTAATCTTCTCTACCACGCCTATCTCAAAGGGAATTATTTCATTTGGGAGTTATTTCATAACGAAATAATTCCTAACTGAAAATTGTGAAATAAGTCCTAACGCATTGGGAGTTATTTCATTTTTTTTTTTGGGAGTTATTTCATTTGGGAGTTATTTCACGGTACCATATTTTATATATTGGCCTTTAAAAAATTAAATATTAAACATATATGATATCCATATTAAGATATGGTAGATCTATTGTCATATATAATAATACATGCTCATATATAACATATGTAATCATACTGTCTTATAAAAAATATGTTTGTGTGTGATATAAGATATGCTTATGGTGTCATATGTATAACACAACTTAATATATAATTATATATGACATTAAATGATGTAAGATATAATTATATATAATTCCATATATGACACAAGATAAACAATTTAATTTGAGATAACAGAATATATGGTCCAACATCATATATACTAATATATACTTATATACATATATATTAATATATACTTATATATTGTTGTATATAAACCCATACATATTTGTATATGCGCCAGATGTCAAAATTATTTTTCTAAATTTTATTTAATCTGAAAATATCTTATTTGATCCACCAAAAATTACTTACCTTTTTGGATCTAATTCAATCCAATTCGTTATAAATTAATCCCATGGGATATTTTGTTATCTATCATGATCTTAAATTAAATATTATTGGATTGCCCAATTTTGAGATAAATTTTGAACTAATATAATCCAGAAATATATTTGAGGAATCTTATCGGATATTACCGGATACCCCAATTTTGAGATAAACTTGGATAAGAATAAATATCGATCTATATAATATGAAATGTGATTTTGTTTATGAGAAAAAACTTTTTTTGATCAGGTTTTAAAGATTTTTTAAAATGAATAAAATTTAGTGATATTGGTTGCTATTTTTTTTGATATGTTAGTTGTAATTAAATTGAAAAGTAAATTGAAAAAATTATAATTCGTGTTTGCGTTTCAATGACATATTATTAAAAATGATTTTTTGTCAAAAAATAAACAAAATATTAATGTTTTCATCAAAGTTTGCATAATTTCTGGAAACATATCACTTTGATTAGACTATAATTATCTTTACATTTATTTGAAAAAACGGTTAGTGTCCTAGGGACATAAATGACATATAAAACGTAATTTATATTATGACTACAACAGTGTAAAGCTTTTAAATTAATAACAAAAAATTCCAATTGATACAAATAAATATTTTATGCAATTTGATACATATAGGTTTAATGTTTTCACCAAAACGTACCTACTAGTAAATTTACAGAGTGAACAAGTGCAATTCTTTATCGTACCAATCTTACTTTCCCGGTTTTAAAAGGTCAAAAATGGGTTCAAAACTATACAAAAAAAATGTTGTTAGCGCAAGGAACTGTTACACAGATGGCCTTGGGTTCGATTCCCAGTGAGGACAACGTCCATTTAGAAAAAATAATATGTATACGTTTTCTATCCCTCATATGTATCACAGTGCCCACCTTGAGTGTTCCCATAGCACTTAACACCACCGATGTAAAATAATGAATCACGGCTATGAACCAAAAGACTTCAATAAGTTCGCCAACTTTTCACTAGGTGGAGAGCAACAATTGTTCAAAGACTTATCATCTCGCACAATTACATGTTTGAAGCCCTTCATCATTCCCAACCTTTCATCTCACCACTATTCCCTTTCCAAAGAAGGTAACACATTAATAAATAGGAAGAATTTCCTGTGTGTTGCTTCTCTTTTTAAAATAAAGAGAATTTCTAATATGATATTGTCAATTAAATTTTATTTGTTGCTTTTCAAAAAGTTTAATCATTTTCATAATAGACAATACAATTGTTTCATAGGAATCACCTTAATCTTCAGTTGTCCGCAAGAAAAAAACGATAATTGGTTTAACTCAAACCGATACAATGCATACAACAGACAAAATCAACTTTATGAGAATTTGTCTGAATTAGTATATAAACTGGTAAACTTAATTATAAAATCAAAACTACAATTTTTACATATCAATATACTTGAAGATTAGGGTGATGCCTATGAAACAATTGTATTGTCTATCATAAAAATGATTAAACTTTTTCAAAAGCACCAAATAAAATCTAATTGGCAATATCATATTACATATTGGAATTGAGGTAGAACACTCTTCTTACTAAATATATGAAAATATAGAAAGTCCGAAAAATGGATTTTTGTATTTTTAATACAAAAATAAAAACATTTTTGAAAAAAATTACTCTTGACAAAATAATTATATTTCATATAATGGAAAGAAGACGATTAGGAATTTTTCAATTTATTTTTTTCCCTTAATTACAATTATTATATAAATACTCGTAGCTATAGAAATCTCCAAATTAGTCTTTAAAAAATTCTTTAAAATTAATAAAAAAAAAACCCCTTATTGCATTCTTATCAGCCATTTTCGACCGAAATTCTGCAGGGGAACGAAAATCGTTTTCTAAGGGACATCCTAATGTCCATACATTAAATAACACAACATTATTCAAACACTTACAAGTGGAGTCTCCCGAGGGGATCTCTCCGATCTTAATGAAATTTGGAAATGTGATAAAGAACGAAAAAAAAAAAAAAAATAAGATACACGTATTTTTTTTAATTACACTCAGGGAACTTCTGCTTTAAAAATATGTAGTTGTTTAGGTTGTAATACAGTTTCTTTATTTTAAATGTAAATGTCAGTCATTTGTAGAACATATTTAATTTTTTACTAACCTTGTAGTTCATTTAAGAAAAACAAACCACATCAAATGACTGTTTTATGATTTTACATTCATTTTTTACATTAGTTTTTTGTTATATACAAAAAAAAAATATAAATGTTTGTTTTTTTTTACTACCATGTGGCTCATTTTTACTACAATTGTTAGTTATTTTTGAACATTAAAAAATAAATGACAATGTTAGTTGAATTTAATGAAATGTAAGTCGTCCTTTTTTAAGTGAAATTTCATTTGTTTTTAAATACATTTGCAGTGGTCTTTACCTACATAGTATTCTAAGTGTAGCCCAGTCTCAGGTTTAGGCATTAAAAAGGGTGGTCAAAATTTACCGCATTTTTCGTTTTTCAGCTTATTTTGAAAAGTTTCCGAGCAATTTAGACAAATGAGGTACCAAATAAAAGAACTTTTGGAGGTGCATTAACTGGTGTATAAAAAATTTCCGATAACTTTTAAATATTTTTGTCATTCAAAACTATGTGATAATCAAACTGGCGTTTTGTTAAAGATTAATTAATCTAAAAAATATGTATATTTTTTTTTTTTTTTTTTAAAAGAGAGGCAACACTCAGGAAATACTTCCTATATTTAGTGTGTTGCTTTCTTTGGAAAGGGATAGTATAGAGATGAAAGGTGGGGAAAGATGAAGGGCTTCAGACATGGCAACACTGTAACTGCGCGAGATGATAAGTCTTAGAACAGTTGTTGCTCGCCACCTGATGGAGAGTTGGCGAACTTATTGAAGCTTTTTGGTTCATAGCCCTGATTCATTATTTTACTTCGGTGGGGTTAATTGCTATGGGAACACCGAAGGTGGACATTGCGATACGTATGAGGGATAGAAAAAACTCGATCCCCGGCACCGGGGATCGAACCCCGGCACCTTCTGTGTAAAAGTCCAACGCGCTAACCATTACACCACAACGCCCACAATAATTAATTAAATATGAATGACTATTCAATTTAATCGATGGGGTATCTGAGCTTTTCCCGACATTCGTAATTGTTGGCTTTGGCTTTTATGCGACCTTTTCCGAAGACCCATTAACCCAAATTTAAAAAAAAATGGCAACCCTAACATAGGCAATATTGTTATCAACTTGTTTGTTTTCTCGAGTATATCAAAGCTGCGTTCAAAAAAATCTTAATTTCAATAGTTCAGTCATGTTTTCATACAAAAAATATATTAACTTACGCCTTACATTTTGACAGTTAAACATAAGATTGGGTGGCTAAAAAAATATGTGTCTCTCTTTTTTTTTCTTTATCACATATCCAAATGTCATTAAGATCGTAGATAACCCACCGGGAGACTCCCCTTGTTAAGGAAAAACTTCAAATGGCAGGAGAAATTATCATAAATTCTTTAAGGATATTTATAAGTAGACTTAAAATTAACTAAAACGGTTAGTAAAAAAAAGGAAATTTTGGTAAATTTTTGTTTGAAATAAATAAAAATTTTTGCGCAATTTAAAAAAGATTTTGTAAAAAATTTAATTAAAACAAATTGCATTAAAAACGTTAAATTTCCAAATTTTCTTCTCACTTTTCTTAACTTGTAATTAAATCATATTTTCTCTTTGTCCATCACTGTTAGCATTTGTATTTAATGTATGCATTTCTATAAACAGGAACAATTACTGGATTTCTGGATTATTTGTTGTTTCCTCCTCTTGTTGCCATTAAAAATGTTGAACAACCATTTTCATGTGTTTGTTTATTGGTGTCCTTATGACTGCGTATGAGGCTGACTATGCGAAAGTCCTTGTATATGTTGATCGTATACTTGTAGTTGCGTGTCTGCTCTTTGCATTTATCTTGTTTGTCTGTTCAAGTGTATATGCATGTATGTATTAGAGTGAGCCGAATACGCGATCAATAAAAGTTCAATCTGAAATATAAAATTATATTCCATTTGATAAAGACGACATTCAATCTTTAAGTTCATCTCAAAATTGAGGTGCCCGTTTATATACAATTAGATCCTTTAATATATCACTTGGCCGAGTAAAAACGTTTACATAACACATATAATAATGCAATATTTTATATTAATATATATGTTGCACTTGTTCAACAAAAGGGTCATAACTCAAAATTTTTCAAAATCCATTTTTTTGCAAGAAAATGGCATACAGTGGTCATCTCTACCCACTGTAAAAACCTTAGATCATTCTTTGTACCCTTAAGCAACAAAAAAAAAACCCGATCTAAGATTTTGACGGTGGGTAGAAATAACAACTGTATGTCGTTTTCTTGCAAAAATGGATTTTGAGTTATAAGCATTACTGCATGGTATTATTTGTAAATGTAAATATATATTTTTTGTGTGTGGAGCGAATATTTTCCAGGCATTGATTATTTTGTCAAAAGCTGAACAAAATTAAAATGTTTTCATCAAAGTTTGTATAATTTTTGCAAAATGTCACTTAAATTTGATTAGACTATAACTATATTTACTTTTATTTAAACAAATATTTAAATCTTAGTGGCCTGGGGACACAAAGACCCATAATATATATTTAATATTAATATGTACTACTGGAGTGTAAAGCTTTTAAATTAATAAACAAATTTCCACTTAATGCAAATAACTAGTTTTTTTAAAATTTAATCCATGAAGGGTTAAAGTTTTCACCAGACCCAGTAGGAAATTTAGAGAATGAGGAAATTTACAGATTTTGATTAAATTTGGCTATGCGATGTTATATCACACTCACTCTAAGAACGAGCAAAAACTCCCTTTTGAATAATTATATTAAGTATTCTGACAAACTGTCCTAGGTATGTATTTTTAAGTCTTATCGCATAAGGAAAAAACCCACGATTAATATAATAACCAGATATATTTTTAAGTGTTATCACATAAGAGAAAAACCCATGATTAGTATTGTAATCTTTTAGTACCTTTCTTATGAAACATAATAAAGATCTAAATTATGTGTTAGGGAAAAAACAACAGCACTGATAAACATTATCTACCTGTGTTTGTTTATCAGGATAACACATTTATTATGTAGAGCATAAATAGTATAAATAGAGAAACAATTCATTTAATAAACAGTTCTGATAATACTACGGAGAAAGAACAAACGTTTTTTTTATTAATTTTATATCAGGATTCAAAATTGGCGCAGTCGGTAGGATAACAAAAATAATTTTGTTATCCCTGCAAATAAGAACCTACGGTATACTTACATCCTTAAACGAATATTAAGGATATCAATTGCTAACGGTGAATAAAAATCTATTAGTGAAAATAATAGTAGCAAAATACTTGTTAAGCTTAAATTAACAAAGGTATAAAATTCGTAAAAAAGATTTATTGAAAATAAAATCTATAACGAATTATGGCAGTCAACGCAGGAAATCCTAACTTAGGCAGCAGCAGCAGCAGCTGGAGGACAATTACGAGCGCTTGACATCAATCCACTAAACTATTTGGAAAAACTACAAGGATTTGATGGTAGAAAAGAAGATTTGTCAACCTTTTGTACCAACGTCGATGATATTTTACCCACACTATTGGCCTATAACGCACAAGCTCAAAGAATGTGCATAAACATCATCAAGTCAAAACTAACTGGAAAAAGCTAGAAGAGCAATGGAAATAAATACACATTTAAACAGCTGGACAGAAATAAAAGCAATGCTAGAAACTAATTTCGGAGGATTTCAAAACTTCCGATCAATTGTACGAAGAACTGAGAGCAGCACAATATCGAGGTAATGCCCTCGAATATTACAACTTCATATTACATAAGTAAGCAATACTGAATCAAAAAGTCCAGACAAGAAGGAAACCTTCAAGATGTTCCAAGAAATATCCAAACAGCTTTAAAAAATCTTTATGACAAGATTGCCAGTACACATGAGGACGGTATTATGTGCTTTAAAACCGAAAACAATGGAAGAAGCCATCCATGAATTATCCCAATCAGGATTTCTAACAGAGGAAAAAAGAAAACCTATAACAATGAACAATCACCAAAATAATCAACAACAAAAAGGACAACCCAAGAGCAACTCAAACCAACAGCTCAACAGAAATTGGGCACCAAAGATATATAACCCTCAGCATAACCAACAACATAGAGGTAATAACCCTAATTGGCAACAAAGGTTTCACACCAACAACAACAACAACATTATGTTCAAACAACCACTACCAGAACCAATGGACACACCACAGCCCAAACTAGAAGACAAAATCATCATCAAACCCAAGAATGGAATGTAATTGTAAGTGTACAAATTATAAAAATAATGTTGACCAATACAAAAACGTAGAAACCTATGAATCAGGATGTACCAGCCTCTCTGGGGGACAACCCAAACGACGTGGACTTCCTATATCTTACTTAGAGGACAGACAAGAACCCTTAGAGTACTAATTGACACAGGATCTAGTGAAAATTTTCTCAATTTAGACCAATGTCCGCCTAAGTTCATTAAAAAATTAAATAACCCCCTTCACATTAAACCGCTTCAGGAAATTTTCATATTACCCATGAAGGCACAATTCCCAAAAATACTATTCAAATCCCTTAAATTCGGACACTACTTTTGGACTCTATAAATTCCATGAATTTTTTAACGGTCTTTTAGGACATCCAACGTTAGAACAAAATAACTCCATAATTAATTACGAGACAAAACAGATTAAAATCAACGGAAAAACTTTCCCATTGTATTATGAAGGAGATTCAGAGGAAATACTCCCAAAAATTTTAAATCAACTACCAGAACTATTCAATATCGAATATTTAGGTACTAATGACCTATTACGCTTAGACCATCTTAATTCAGAGGAATCAAAGGCGATAAGAATTTTGGTTCAGAATCACGGAGACGTTTTTTATCACAAAGGTGACGATTTGACCTTTACTAATGAGATTAAACACAAAATTGATACTGGACTTTCCGGACCAATCTATAGCAAAACCTATAGATATCCTGTTACCCACACTGAAGAAGTGGAAAAACAAATGAATGAAATGCTAGAACAAGGCATCATTAAACATAGTAATTCCCCATATAATGCTCCTATATGGATTGTTCCTAAAAAAGAGGACAAAGAAGGTAACAAAGAGTGGCGCATTGTCATTGATTACCGCAAATTAAACCAAGTCACTAGAGAAGATAAATATCCTATTCCTAGAATTGATGACGTCTTAGATAAAACTAGGACGGGGCAAATTATTTCTCAACTTTAGATCTAACTAAAGGATTTTATCAAATAGAAGTAGAACCGAAGGATAGAGAGAAAACTGCTTTTACAACTCACAACGGACATTTTGAATTTGTAAGAATGCCTTTTGGACTGAAAAATGCTCCGGCGACATTCCAGAGAATGATGAACAACGTTTTAAGGGAAACATATAATAGGATCTTGCGTCGTGTACATGGATGACATTCTGGTCTTCTCAACTTCACTACAGGAACACATTAATAAGTTGGAAAAAATATTTGAAACCTTGAGGAAAGCAAACCTCAAAGTATCTTTAAAACAAATCAGATTTCTTAAAAAAGAAACCGAATTTTAGGACACATTGTCACAAAGGATGGCATAAGCCCTAATCCACATAAAATAGACGGCATAAAACGTCCAAACTATTCGAAAACCATAAGGAGATACAAAGTTTCCTCGGACTCAGTGGTTATTACCGTAAGTTTATACCTGATTATGCGAAGATAGCTAAGCCTTTAACAATCCGCCTCAAAAAGGATTCAATTATCAATGTAAATGATAAGGACTATAAGAAGCTTTCGAAAAATTGAAAAACATATTAATGTCAAACATGGTTTCTGAAATACCCCCGACTTTAATGAAAATTTTATTTTAACTACAGATGCAAGTAATTATGCATTAGGCGCGGTTTTATCTCAAAAAAAACGGACCCTTAGCATTTGCATCTAGGACATTAAATAAACATGAAATGCAACTATTCAACTATAGAAAAAGAATTACTAGCCATAGTATGGGCCGTAAAACAATTTAGACATTACCTATATGGAAGAAAGTTCGATCTCCAAACAGATCACAAACCACTCATATGGTTAGCCAGTCTTAAAGAACCTAATTCTAAACTTATCCGAGTGGAAATCAAACTCAATGAATATGAATTTATATATCCCATGTACAAGGAAAGGAGAATAAGGTGGCTGACGCACTTTCAAGGATTAGAGAAACTAACGTCAATAGGAGGGTGAAAGAAAGACAATCAGATTAGGTGAGAATATATGCTCTCTTTGTAATAGAAAATATGCCACAATTAGCTCACTGAATAAACATTTAAGAGATATACACAATAGAGAAGATTTAACAGAGGAATCTAGGCCAAGAAGAAATTGGAAGAACCCCACAGAATAACGATGTTAGACAATATTCCCATTATCCCTGATGATGATAACCAAACCATACATTCTGCCGAGAGAGGATAGTATGGACTTATTCAAAACGACCGGAGAAATCTTTCCAAAGTTTTTCTAACCAAATTGTCCTTAAAAGGGGACAGAAAATAATATTGAAAAGGAAATAGTATTCTCAAACAAAGAACTACATACAATTATGAAAACTTAAATCCTGAAACTAATAGAGCAAATATTAGACCAGATTACAGTCTACAAATTAGTAGTTCTTCGTTGTAACAATACCGAAGACTTATAACACTTCAAGATAAATATAAAGAAAGAAAATCTAATCCAAATAACATTATGGAGACTGATGTGTTTGTATCTTACGAAAATGTAACGGAAAAAAGTTACGAGGAGATAATAGAAATAATAGCAAAACATCATAGACTTGATAATAATCACCCAGGTATAACTAAAACTCATGAGGAATTAAAAGAAAATTTATTACTATCCGAATCTGAAAAAGGAAATTACTAAATTCATTAATAACTGTCATATTTGTAACTTTAAGCTCACGAACGAAAACCCTATTAAACTACTACCCTTTGAAAACACGGAAAACCCCAACAGAACCTTTTCAAATTTATCATTCGGATATATATTTCATAAACAACCAACAAATGTATGTCACTATGATAGACAAATTCACAAAATACGCAATGATCGAAGAGATACCCGACAGATCAACTCTTACAACTTATCAAAGCCTACCTGAAATTATTTATTTTAATGAAGAAACCCAAAAACTTATCCTAGATAACGAAAAAAGGATTTAGATCACTACTATTTACTGATTTTTTGGAAAAACAAAATATTCAATATCACTTCACAACACCTAATCGACACACAGGTAATTCTGATATAGAAAGGTTTCATGGATCAATGAATGAACAAATACGAATATTAAAAATTAGAGAAATAGAAAATGATATTAATCTAAATATAGATTTACCAGTACAAGCCCTAAGCAATTATAATAATTTACTTCACCTCACTACAGGTAAAAAACCTATAGATTTACATTTTTCTAATAAAATAAACCTTCAGGAGATATTTAAAAGAATGGAGGATAAGAAAAGGAAAATATGCGAATATAGAAACAGAGATAGAGTGGATAAAAAGATAAACTCTAACTATGTGAAGACATACAAGAACAAACTAGATCAGAAAGTAAAGAAAGTTAACGTAAAGAAACAGACAATAAAAAATACACCAATAATAATCAAGAATTTCATAAGGATCAATTCATTAAACAAAAGAAACATATTTCCAGATCTTTGGAAGTCCTTATCGATCCTATTGATGATCAACCTAGCTGTAGCACAAAAGCTATTAACAACCGATCTTAAATGGATTCACTATCATCCAAATAGGAGAGATATCCCTAATTCAAAATTACACTCGAAAATACATATTCAAAACTCAAGATTATTTAACTTACTTTAAACATTGGCTTCAAAATTGCGAACACTAAACAGGGACATTCTAACAGATCAGGAAATTAAAGACTTTAACATTACATTGGAAAAATGGAAAAACATCGAATTAGATGTTGCGACCCAAAACAAAAACATTATTTTTATAATTAAGGTACCTAACATGAATCAAGACAACTATAAAGATTGTTATACAACCAATACCTAATTTAACAAAAAACAATTAACCTTAGTCAATAGAAACTACTTAATGAAAGATATATAATCTATGAGAAAAACTAACAAAATATCTATCTCTACTATTGTAATAATCACAATTATCATAATTTGTATCTACATTTATATCAAAATCCGAATGGAATATTAGGCAAATGGAGTTACTATTACTTACCTGTAACTTACCCCCTTTTTGGAACCGGGCAAGCATCTTCGTCTGGGGGTGTTATATCAACTCACTCTAAGAACGAGCAAAAACTCCCTTTTGAATAATTATATAAGTCGTATTCTGACAAACTGTCCTAGGTATGTATTTTTAAGTCTTATCGCATAGGAAAAAACCCACGATTAATCATAATACCAGATATATTTTTAAGTGTTATCATCAATAAGAGAAAAACCCATGATTAGTATTGTAATCTTTTAGTACCTTTCTTATGAACATAATAAAGATCTAATTATGTGTTAGGGAAAAACAACAGCACTGATAACATTATCTACCTGTGTTTTGTTTATCAGGATAACACATTTATTATGTTAGCATAAATAGTATAATAGAGAACAATTCATTTTAATAAACAGTTCTGATAATACTA